>PRKT01000195.1:874610-897261 GCA_003671525.1 Saccostrea glomerata
GGGGGGGGGGCTCAATGTATCACGTATACCCGATCAGGTATCAGGTATAACCGTTTCTACGTCCCACAGTTGGATTTGAACCCACGACGTAAGGATCAACCTCGACTAAAGAGCAAACGCTCTAACTATGCACTGCAACACGTGGGCGACCCCGGTCGAGAGATTGATTGTATATTGTTTAACGTCCCTCACGAGAATTTTTCACTCATATGGAGACGCCACCACTTGCCGGTGGAAAGCTGCAAATTTTATCCTATACTCGGCACTCGGGGCCATTGATCAGGGAGGGATCTTTTACGTACTGCGAGACGGGTCCTCGGTTTATAAGAACTGATCCGAAGGACCGGTCTTCATATCCCACAGTGGAATTTGAACCCATGACATAAGAATCAGCTCCTTGCTTCGCGACTCTAGAGGTGTCTTGTGTAAAACGCAGCTATGGTGCTATAAGTTATCTTTGTTTTATTCATGCAGACATCACCCAAAAACATGCCCCCAGAAATAAGTTCAACGTTCAAAGAAATGTACATCACTTGTACAAAATTAGCATTGCGGATATTGGATCTTCTCTCCATTGGATTGAACAAGGTACGTGAAAATAATGTTAATAAAAGACAATTATAGTAAACAATCCACTTGTGTGAAATAACTTTATTCTAAATACAAGAACAAATTGTATATCTTCCAGGATAGAGAATACTTGAGAGAGTTTCACAGAGGATTATATGGCGAGGGAAATAACACAATGCTACGATCAAACTTCTACCCACCTCTCAAAGGTAAGTCAATTAACATTTTTTGGATTCATGTAGTACAAAATATAATTTAAATTCATTATACACAATGTTAACTTTAATAGAGCTCTAGAACGAATGAAATTCGTTACTATACTCACAATACTGGGTTCTTGAGAGAGTTAATTCTGTTAATGGAGGTTCTTTTCTGTAAATGTCAAAACAAAGATTGTGATTGGTCGAAACGGGATGTTTACTCCTGCTAGGCATCTGATCCAACTTCTGATATTTCCAAAGGACAACGTTTTTGTCATGTTCATGATACGTATTGATTGTAGGGTGTATGAAATCGTTCTCTTTTTTGTTTTATTCCCCTTTCATTCCATATGAACAAAATACAATTTTGATTTTACAGAGATAAAGAAGGACCAGGCAAGATGTGGAGAACATTCGGATTATGGCACCATAACATTTCTATTTCAAGACGATGTATCAGGTCTGGAAGTAAGGGGTGATATGAATAGATTTTCAAAACCAACAGTTTAAATCGCTTTTGCAGCTAGCTATGGACATAATACATAATTACATCTATGCTTAAATCATTCAAGGCAAAAGGTCCCAGTGATGAATACCACCCTGTACCGCCCGTTGAGGGTACAATCGTTATGAACATCGGAGATATAATGCAAAGATGGAGTGCTGATAGATTAAAGGCCACGGTAAAAAATTCATTCCATGAAGCATTAATTATATAGAGTGAAAGAACAAAAATTATCTGAATTAATTCAATAATCGTACATAGTGAAAGCCCATGAACCTTACTTGAAATTAACTTTGAAAAAGTGATCGTAGTGAGAATTTGTAACATTCTTTATATACGTAATACTTTTTTAACCGAACCTTACGTATTTTAGTTATATTGCACACTTCTTGCTAAAAAAATTAAACGTCTTTCTTTCAGAAACATAGAGTTGTTGTGCCACAAGAAGTTGAGAACAGAGAGAAAACAAGGCAGTCAATTTCATTTTTTGTCGTCCCTGACGATGACGCCCTGATTACGTGTACAGACGGATCAGATAAATATCCACCAATCAGATGCCTGGACTACATCAAAACAAACTTTGATGCCAACTTTTGAAGAAAATTGCTTCAAATAAATTTATCCGAATGAGAATAATCATACGTCTTTGAAGAAAATTCTTTCCATCTTTGGTGAATTTCTCATTAATTAATCACCAGATTATAATGCAAGCTGTACACATACTGAGAAGAATTTTGCAATTGTGATCATAATTCTTCTTAGATGATGCTCAGATTTTTGTATTCTGGGGTAATTGACATCATAAAAAGCTGATTTTTCATTAAAAATGGATTTTTTAAATTTTGTGTATCAGTTAACAATACTTATTTCAATCAAGTTGAACATTGATTTGATATACCAGTATTCCTTTGATTAATTGTATGTTATTTTATGTCTGATCGTTCGAGAATTTTTCTCTCATATAGAGACATCACCATATATTGGTGAAGGGCTTCAAATTTAGACTTTAATCCCAAAGGTGCCTAAGAAAATGAAGCATCTACAGATAAATTTTTTCGCTGTGTACTCCTTGTCATGATCAGGCAAACATCATTTTTCATTGCATCATGACCGAGCACTTTGTTCGTCTGCTTAATACCCCAAAACAGGGAATAAGAATTAATATATTTTCAGCATATACTTAAATCTCGTTATCTACAACTTGATAGAAGCAAAATAAAAGCTTTGATATTTACAAATGGACTTGAAAAAGTACAATTGGATTTTTTAAAGTGAATCAATGAATCAACAAAATCTGTTGAACCTCTCCAAAGGAAAATGCCAATTTATTCATTAATATGTTGAAGTCTACTACTTCTTGAAATGAAGACTACAGATAAAGACAATGTCAAATGATTTATTTACAACTAGCTTTCCAAATTCACATCACAGACATAAGTTTGTAGGTTATTGTGTGTGCACTGTTCACTACAGTTTATAAGGTGTGAACTGAAAGACAACTTTATTATGGCAAATTACTTACTGTATGCAAAATTATTATCAGGGCTGCTCATTACAATACTACAAAGATACAATGGTCTGGTTTTCTTCTATTTCTAATTATACACTACAGAAGTGATTTTCTTGAGGACGTGACATGCTAGTTCTGTACACATGTTGAAATACAACCGACAAATTATGTGTCATGCATAATACAACAGAATTAACAATTTTTTTTTCCCTAGTAAGAGAGACAAAATTTGGCAAATAAACATTTGTTATGCCATGCACACACTACTAATCATTGATTATTACTTTTAAAATTGAACATAAAAATTAACATTCAGTGCTTAGCTCTGAAATACAGAAGTAAAAAAGATACATCAACAGCAGATCAAAGAAAATATATATATATTGCAGATGATGAATATTTCAAACATCTACATGTGTTTATATTAAATAGCACTTCTTCTTTTTTTATCTTTCATTGCTGTAAAATTTAATATACATACAATAAATCTTAAAAGCTAAGAACAGCAAGATCATTTAAATTACTGAGCCTACATGTACATGTAATTGCTCAAATTTTGTTGAAACTATTGAACAGTTTCAAATGAATTAGTTAGTTCTGAATTAGATAAACAGGAATCTGTTGTTGAGTTTTATAACCAACAATCAAATTATATTCAATTTTCATGAAATTGATTGGTCATCTGCTGAAGTTGACATAGGTTGTCTCCCTTCCTCACTTCCTGTGACCTCCATCTTTTCTTCTGCTGTAGATTCTGTTTTGTCTTCATTAAAGAATATTTCCTCTTGGCTTACTGTGTTTTGTGGAGAATTGATGCTAGATGTTCTGCTTTTTCTCTCTTCTTCGTCTAGTTTCTCCATCTACAATAAGCAGACAAATTTTGTTTCAGCAATTTATAAAATTCAGGGTTTCTTTCAAACTTAAAAAACATAATAAGTACAGGTCTAAAACAAAGTCTACATTAAATGTAGCCCTATTTTAAATTCAATTTAATTGTAACAAAAGTAAAAATGAAATGGGGCTCAAGTTTCCCAGTATACACTAACATCATTAGGCAAATTGTGACACCCTTGCTTCACCTAGGCAAACTGTAAAGATAATGTACTTAACATCCTGATACAAAACACATAAGTTTTCTTACCTCTTCATCAATTTTACATATGTCCTCATTCATTGCTCTTTCAATGCTCTCCGCAAGGTCTTTAAATTGTTGAACAGACTTGTTTGTCTGGTTCTCGTTAGAATGACTGATAACACTGTATCCAGGCCCTATTCTCTGGTACCCCTCCCCTCCACTCCCGCCTCCACCCCTAGTTTTCTCTGGATCCACTCCCATCTGATCCTCTGGCTCCTCAGCAATGGACTCTTGGTGGACATTGGGGTTACAGAGAGTGTGCGAGTGGCGTACATGTTGATGTAAGTTTTCTGGGATGTCTTCTGGCATTTTCTCAATGTCAGGCATTGTTTTCAGTGAGTGTCCTTGACCTGTGAATGCAGTTTGTTTACTCTTGTTTCCAACTGCTCCACTGAATGCACTAAATGACCCCTCACTCTGAGAGCCAAAAATAGGTCTGGATTCTTGGGCTTTGTTCTCCACCCCAGGTTCAATTTGAAAGTGTCCATATGGTTCCATACACAGTTCCAATCTGCTCTCTGCCTCATTATATCTGAACACCTTGAAAGGAATTCAAACATCATCAAAATTATTGCAAAAAATTTGTTTTATACAACTGTTATTTCAATCATTCTTTTCAAGGTTTCCAGTTAAAATCTGAACATCATTCATATACATGCATTTATTTATGTCTCACCTTTGATTTACAAAAAAATTACTTGAGCCTTAGGCTGAGGTGAGATAAATTGCATTGCCTTTAAGAAAAATTTTCAGTTCATGTCATGACAATTCTTACCATCAAATCATCAGTCTTATCTACTAGAATATTTACCTTTCCAGGTAGAGTGGGTAATGTGCAGTGTTTGCCATCTACTAATCCTAGGTCACGCTCCACTTGTTTGTAGAATAATCCACCCACAGAAAATAAATGAGGCATGGTCTGTACATGGGTCCATAGGTCACGACCTTTTAGGGTAGCCATGATGGTAAGGGAAGCAACTGCAGCATCAAGGCTGTTACTACCTATTTTGAGAAAAAAGTAAAAATCCAGTTCAGTGGCTTGCATTACAACCCTGTTCAATGACATGCATCACAATTTGAACCCAGATTCAAAATTTATATCAAACTTTGTAATCTCTAAGAAAATAAATGTCAGACAAAATGTTCCAAGAAATTATACTTAAAATTATGAATATTTCAGTTTAAATTATTGATTCACATTTTGTTGGACAAGCCTGGGACTGTAAATGAAACAAATATCTTTGTGTGTATAAAAATATTAGGGATGTCAAATCGGTCAATTTTTAATATTCGGTTACTTGGACGTTTTTCCAATCGAGTACCCGGGTACTCGGTAAAAGTGTAAATAAATCTGAACAAGTATAAATTGATGACTGTAAAACATTGTTAACTCTTGTAGAAATAAAACTACATGCTCTTATAGGTTTACCCGTAAATGTATTTTTGTTGTAACAATGAGCACTTCATGCCCGACGAAATTTAATATAACTTTTTAAAGTTAAATTTATTTATCAGATAAACGCAAGAAATAAAATCATAATTTGTTCACAGTGTTATTGTTTTAAAAAAAGCAATATGCTCCGTAATTGTAATGTAACTCTTTGTTGCGTTTGACGTCCAGGCATCAGCTGTCAGAGCTACGTACAGTATGAACTTGAACTTGATCAAGTTCTCCTAACAGAGCAGATTAACGATTTTCGTACACTTGTTCGATCCGAGATTTTCTAGCATTACGGGATTGTATTTTGTAGTTTGGTGCAACGATGCACATCAGTTTTTTTAAGCCTTTGCCTTCAAACATTTGTATTTGCATGTATTCAAACACAACTTTATCAACAATCTCACGTGTAATATCATCTGTCTCTTTTCCAGAGAATTTACGGCTTCTCAGAGAATTGACAAAATTATCAAATTTATTTAAACACAATAGACCTTAAACGATGTTCAGTGAAAACAAATAATTAAAGCAAACCAAAAATAAGGATAGAAGACAGCCGAAGGCGAGAAAAGCCAGGTAACAGGTGCTTGGTCACGATAATTACTGTATAAACACTGCCACAGGCGATAACGGTCATTTAGAGGCGTAGGAAACCCTAACTACTGTATGTACTAGTGCAATGAGCATTTTACGTTTTAAAAGAAATTGTTAAATGCATTAATAAATAAGCTTAGAAATATTCAAAAATATGCATCCGAGTAACCGAGTACCGATTTTAGTATTCGATACTCCGACGTTCAATCGAGTACCCCGTTAACCGGGTACTCGTTGACATCCCTAAAAAATATACAATCTCAATTTTTCTTCACAATCTCCATTGTTCTCACCTGCTTGATCATGGAAACTCTGAAGCAGTGGCTCAAATGCTGGTGTATGATGGATGTCCTCTTCAAAATTACTCCATTTTTGTTTGTGTTTGACAGGGGCAGAGGCGGAATGTTTCAGAGCTATAACGCAAAAGAAAAAAAAACACAACTTATGTTACAGAGTTGTAATGCAACAAAAAAAATTACACACATGTAACTCATATATCATGTATCAGCCTACAACATCACTTCTGTGAGCTTAGCTGTGTCAAATTAATTTTAAAGTTGATACAAGTTTGTTTTGTTATTTGTTTATTATGAAAATCCATGTGGAACTGAGCATCACTATTCATTTACATATACACAGTCTTTCAAAATGCTGTCTTGCACTACAAAGTACCATACAGAATAATTTTAAAAGTGCATACCAAACATTTATCATAATTTCTAGCTCAAAGTATTTCATAAATCTGGAATTTCCATGCTCATGAAATGTAAAAGCTGTTTCTTTATTTGACATCTTAGCCTTGAGCTTAGGTGAGCTGTAAAATCCAATTGTCATTTTAAGTACATGTAATACATTAGGAATTACCTTTGTGCTCATGATGTGAACTCTCTGCTCCAGAATCAGACAAAGAGTGAATCATTGGAAGGATTTCCAGAGATATTTTGTCTCCATGAGCGAGCGGAATGGGCTCTTTAATATCCGAGTCTGAGGGTCTTTTTAATTCCTTGGGAGGAAATCCGATCCTTATTTTCTGTCTCTCGGGAGGGACTTTCACAGCTTTGTAGATCATGTCCTGAAGAGCTTTAAAATTTACTTGTCCTTCAACAGTCAACATAACCTACAATGTACATGTGTAAAATAGTGTTAACAACAATCAATTTCTGACAAATATCTTACATGATAAATTCAATATGTTCAACGAAGTTATCTTCCACCAATTATATATTAAATAAGAATTCCACAAGTTAAAAGATGAAGGTAATACATGAACAATGAAAACATTAAATCAATAAAAAAAACCTTTGGTACATGTACTAGGAACTTTTTTTTCAATATACATGTATACATAATTTAACTAAAAATAACAATACATGTATTAAAATCATTGAAGCCCCCCCCCCCCAACCCTGGGAAACACAGCTGATATAAAGTTGAATAATTAAGCAAACAGTTACCACTGATAAATAAGACTATCAATATCAAAATTTATATTTAATGTAAGAAGTACATTTCATAAAATAAAATGGACAATGTATATTAAATCTTTCATTAAAGCAACCTTATTTGATAACTTTTAAAGATTTAAACGAACCTGTCGGCCATCAGAAGTGGCTACTCGGATTTTCTTTTGACCAGGTGGCTTCTCCATTTCCATGGGGACTGGGGACGATTCCTTACTGCATGCATGCTCCATTTTTGGCTGCAAGCAAAAAATCATTGAATCCAATTGATAAAAAAAACATTCACATATTCTAAATATAAGAAATTCAAGGACACAACAGATATGTCATCATCAAATGATGTTTTGGGGGGCACAGGTTTTTCAGATGAAATTGCTGTTACCCATATGGTGCTCATGACGTACTTTTCCATTGATGTTATGTTTTAGTTAATTAAAAAAGACCTTTTCCATTAAGTGAGACTGATATGTTTTATAAGTCTTCTGGGCTATATAGGTTTTATTTTCTATAATTAAATTACAAGTGCACAATCAATACTTGACAAAACACCAGAACTTTCTAAGACATGACATTATTATAAAGCATTATCCCTAAAAGATGAGAGTCTCATTTGCACTATAACTAAATCTCGACAGATCTGGCCTTTTAAGATGAATTTCTTTTGTAATATACCAAGACATTTTTGAGATTATATTACATCATCATGCACAGAGGAGAGACATCAGATTTCAAAATTGGTTTATCAGAGGAAGAATGTTATAAAACCTTATAGAGTAATCCTGGGAGGGTGCATTTCTACTGCAGGAATTATGCTTAACAAATGAGTAGATTTTCATCATAAAAACATGCAGCATATTGCAATTGCTTATCGATTACCTTAGAGGGACTAGATTTACTTGCTGAGGCAGACACCTCCTTGGTTTTTTTCTGCTGGTGTTTTGGAGCCTGTGATTCTATCTGCTTTTTCACCATTTTCTCCTTTTGGCTTACTGTTAATTCCTCTTTGTGTAGAGTTTTTTGCTATAGAAAGATTAAAACATATTTTTCACATGTTTTTAAAGCTTAGGATAAAACCACAAAACCAAATCAAGTACACAAAGCTGCAAGCCAAAATAACCCTCACTAAAGTTTGGTTATAGAGCAAAATCTGGGATTTTTACGAAAGTATGCAATTCGTCTGACTGAAGATTTTTTTTTCCACATTTACTTATAATTATGTTTCATATCAATTTTAGCATGTAATCTTTTTTTCACACAGAAACTCCTTTCCAATAAATGTACATCTCCTTCTATATGTTATGTATTGTGCTTGGTCAGTACATACCTTTTGTCCAGTCAGTATAATTTTAGACGGTTCCTCTGCTGACCACTCTGTGTCTTGGTAAGGGGACACAACTGCTGAGCTTCCTCCCTCCTGGTCCTTGACCTTGGGAGCAGTGTGACGTAATATCATATCCACCACTCTTTGAACAAGTCGCTCACTGCCAAACTCACCTACACAGATAATTTTGTTTTAGTTATGAAAAGACACAAAATCATGTATAGGCCATAATCTTTGCCAGTTATTGGAAAGAATTTAAACCTTAGGTAAAGTGTATAATAGTGTACATGAGTTATGACTTAACAAGGAGTGTCATCATTTTGTCTCAATCATAGCTCAATGTCAAGGTCATTGGAAAATGAATTCTGAGTAAAGGAAAAAAAATTGCTTAGATTAAATTCATGTTGCTGATGTCTTGATTATGACATAAAGATGGATACATATTATGATTTTGACCCAAGTCTATATCTCAAAGATCAAGGTGACTTTAAGGTTCTACAGATATTGCCAAGCCGAAGGCTGTACTTTGGAATGAGGTGAAATGCCCCCCCCCCCCAGTTGAGTATTCCAAATGTTAAGATCAATAATATATTATACAGGTGTAACATTACCTGGGAAATGTTTCTGGACTAATTTTTGGGCTACTTCAAACACATTACTATTGAGAGTGACATCCGATTCGTGCTGGAACCACACAACTTTTTCTGTCACAGTTTCTCCATTCCAGTCCATGGAGATGGGAAAACTAAAGGCAAATCAAAATTTGTTTAATCTGTAATATATATTGTATCTTTTATTATTTTCAAAGCAAATTGAATTTAAGATCTTTTTTTTTTCAAAATTATGATTTGAAAAATATCATATACACATGCACAAGCCAATAAAATTTCAATTAATATTAGGGATGTCAACGAATATTTGAGTACTCGACTATCGTTCGATCATACCGACTATCGACTAAAATTTCTTTAGTCGGTTATTCGTTAAATATGTGTTCCATCAAAGTAACTTTGAATTCAAGGCAATAAACTTATATTTGCCCATTTCATTTTTTTACAGATCAATATTTTCATATGTAAAATTAAGGGTATGGTATAACTGTTCAAAGTTTATACGTCGATGTATGTTCGACAGACATGTCTTCAAAATCTAAAGTTTTGATATAGCTTAAAAAAGGAAAACAATGTTATCAAGTTTATGTGAATCTGAACTTTTATTCTGCAGCGCAGTGTAACATCAAACAATTTTTTTTTCCTAAAGTAAGTTCTCCACAAAAATGACAAAAAAGCAGAGTGGGAAAGAAAAATCACAAACATGATTATCAATGATTGTCTACCTCTTACTGTTTTAAATTGAGAGGACAATTGTTTAGTTTTGTAGATTCAAACTAAGATTTGACGTGATACAACTATTCAGAAAGAATTGTGATGAAACAGCTATTACAAAATTGTAAATACATGTCAATTGGGGTCAGTTATGAGAGTAATTAAACAGTGTTTTCTTTTGCTGATATTAATTCATAAAATCATTGATTGTTTGCACAAAATTTATCCCAAGCTCTCACTCTCTCTTTGTTTTTATAAGAGACACTCTTTAATTGTTTACCTGTCAAAGATCACTGACGAACACGTAAAAATTGGCTTCAATTACGGGGTTCATGTACTACCGTTATGTAAAGAAAGGACAAATACGAGCCTTTTGATATTTTGCATTTAAATAGAATGCTAATATATTAATTAATTTTGAAATTAAATACGCTGGCTACATGTACATATTGCTGTACAGTTTTTATTGTACTACGTACATGTTAACAATTCAGAAATTCGTTGTATAATGGTGATAACATAGATTAAATATTGTTAACTAGTCAGAAAAAGACTAACAGTGAAAATGATTTGAAAAAATAATTAAAATTAAACGAATAATCGACTATCGTTCGACTAAAGCATCCGACTATTCGACTAGGCTGTCCGCGTAAAATTGACATCCCTACTTAATATACCAACAGATCCTCATTATTTCATACATGATGGGAATAATGAAAAACTTTAAGATAACGGAGTATCTGAAAAATCCAGTGTGAAATATTTCGAGAATAAATACCTTATAGAATATGTGGTTTGAACTTATAAATCAATTCAACATATCCATGATTTTGAAGACATTAGTGCTAAAGATACCAAAGTTCAGATGTACATTGTTGAAATTAAGTTTCTAAAACTCACATTTCTGGCAGGTTGTCATATTCCTTGCCGTCCCAGTAATGTTTAAATCCACACATACAACGACTGGATGCAGCAGGGGTATTCGTTCTGTCACCGTTCTCGTAACAAATACTACCATCCCCGTTAACAAGTCGAATGTTCTCACTGCAACAGAAAACAGAAAAGTACAGGAACTGCTGTGAATTGAACTGCTAAAAAAGAAATATTATCAATACATCAATTTACCCAGAGAGTACACCAAGCTAAAGTGGACACAATTTTTATCAATTATTAACAGGTTTTTTTCTGTTTAGTGTAATAGGTTAATGATTTTGTCAATGGATAAAAGTTCAATGCCTCTTATTGACCTAGAAAAAGAGATAAGAAAACACTAGATTATAATAAATACCTGTATTGACAGTAGGGGTCAATAAATTATTTGAAATAAATTTAAAGGGTACATTTGAATTGCAATCAAACATGTTAGGTTTGAAAAAAAAAATCATTATATGTAATACTTTTATTGACATTATCAAAAGTCTCTCTGGAAAAAAAGATAGATCAAAAAAATTCATGGCAAACTGCCAGCAATAATATAAGAGGTTGATAAATACAATTAAATCTCTGTAGAATTCAGAGAAAAATAACAGTAAAGAAATTTTCCGTGTGTTATAGTCATAACCTAGGTGATTTTTAAAAGCTTCCAACAATAACAAGACAGATTTTCATCAAGGCAAAAAAAACTATCACAGGAAATCAAAATAAATGTATTACTTGGGGAAAATTTATTATAGAAAAAAAACAAGATACTTCAATTAAACATTATCCTTTTTATATAATTTACTGCAAACTGCAACCCAAAGCCCTCTTAAATTCCCCATCTGCAGACAGCAGGAAATTGGCACTTACCGTAGTTCTATAGAAATCAGTTCAAATTATCTTCTACCTCATTCAATGAATATTGTAGGTTGCATGCATAATATATAGTAAAGTTAATTACAAATATAAAATTGGTGTGTTTGTCTTCAAAGAGGTGCATATTGTAGGGATATTTTTTTTTTATTCCAGTAACAAATAAGGATATCAAAAGACAACTGAAAGTTAGCAACACAAAAAAGTTTGGGAAAATTTAATGATTTAAAAAAAGAAAGCCACAACATAAAACTGCAGATACCAGAAATTTCGGTTAGATTCTAAAAATGAGCTCTATACATGTGACAACATTCACCTTTGCATTAATAAGATCCATAAAAACACAGAAACTTACCCTTGACAATAGGAGCAGGTGCTTGGTTTACATCTAGAGAGCTCTGGTATGAGTTTATCCTGATCTTTATCGTAACTACATATGGCTCCTGTAAAGTTTTAGATTATCAGCTGGATAATAGCATCTTAATATATTTACCGTACAACAATTTCAAACTCCAAAATCTCAATCTCTTTCTCTAAATCACAAAGTTATCCAATAGCATTCCCATTCCACTTGCTTTGAAAGAATTTTACTTTGTGCAATACATTGATTTTTTTTTCCTTAAATCAAGAATAGCCTTAATCCTGACATGAAATTCCCAAGACATCAAAAAATCATCAACAGTCATTAAAAAAAGATGTAATAGGATTTTTCCGTCCTTTGGTGAGCCTTTTGTTTTCGTTCATACCTTGCTGTGGAAACGAATACTTCTTGTCCGGTCTCAATTTCCCATAAGTCTGTTCTGCTAGGTTGTAGAGATTTCCTCCTTTTTTGAACCATTCGTCGTGTAACTGATATTCCATAATGGCCTCGCAAGTCAGACACCGGTACAAGGCTTTTTTCTGGATGGCTTCCCTGGTTGTTTTTAAGACTTCTTCCATTCTGACTCCAACCATACCTGTTAATTAAAAAAAAAAACATTGTACAAGTCAAGGTTTAATTAATCTATCTGATCTGCATTACCTTTGATGCCTCGAAGCTAGTATCAAATTTTTTCCATCTTTGTAATTATTTTGATCTACAAGTTTTATGGATATATTTTACGGCTTTATTAGACATCAAAGAAACCCTCTTCTTAAAAGGAATTTTTTAATCACCACTATAAAAGTTAACTTTTTTTTTCTTTTGATGGACCTAATTCTAACAGTACATAATAAAGACAGTTACCGTATATAACAACATTCTTAATAAAAATGCCAATCAAACACGTATAAAGGTAATAAATATACCTATGCAAACATCATTTATATATACAGTCTGTGAAACATGTCAAAACAAGAGGTCTTTAGTCCCCTGTGCTCACCTCTGCATATTGCTTTTACCACAAAATGATTTTTATAGAGATAAGATATCCCTAATTTGGCCTCAAACTTTAACAAGTTAATGACCTTGTTTAGATAAAGTTGAACTAAATGAGGATGCTTGCACATTAATATGTTGTTTTCAAACTTGAGTTTTTATCAGTAGGATTTGCCCCCTGCAACGACCCCAAATTTCTGTTTATAGTTCATATTCCTGCATTATATGAGCCTATCCAGGAAGAGAAAACCATTTATTTTCAGAATTTCTATCTCCTATAAATGGAGAACTGTAATTAACACTGATCTGAAAATCAATTGCTGGCCTGCATTTTAAAAATGATTTATATTAACATATAATATTTTATAATGAAATCAATGAAACAGACTCTTGCATTTTTCATGAAGTAAACATTAGCTTTCCAGTGCTTTCTAAAAATTTATACCACAAAAAGTTTACAAATCCTATTTTTTTTCAAGGCTATTTTCAATCCTATACAAATCAATATACAGAGTATTGGTACTTTAATATAAACATGTACGTTCATGATGTGCAAATTTGACATCAAGTCAGTTCTATATTATTTTTTTCACACACACATCAAAATATCTTTAAATTGTTTGTTTGTTTTTTTTAATTTCAATAGATTAAAATGATTTTAATAGTGAAATGAATCTCATATACTGGTTTATGCTAAAATGAGTTTTCAAAATGTTCTAGAAAATGTATATTTCATAAGGTATCAAAACATATTAGATGAATATTCATAAAATGCTAAGGTGTTCTTGATTCTGAAATATACATTAATTAGTAATTTACCTAGAGTTCTGTACAGGTATTGATGAGTGTCGGCCACAAGCTGGGGGTGGACTCCATATTTATCCATGTAAACCTTTTCCATGGCCGATACGAGACTCCTGATGTATTTATCCTGCCCATCACGAAAAAGTTTTTAATCAAAGCATTAAGAGCACACCTAATCAATAAATATGATTATGTGTTCATTCCGTCAGTATCTATGAGGCTCTGCTAGGTTCAAAACTGTCACAGTCGATGGAATGAAATGTCACTCAGACAGGCAATTTGAACATCCTTAAGTATGGAGAATTTTCCAATAGAGAGCACCCAATTTACACCATAGTCTAATTAACAGACAATCATGCAGTCACTATTATTTTTTGTTTAAAGAGCTCTTGACATATGACACCATTTTTGAATTGCTTAAGCTAAGAAAGCAGTCAACTTCAATCTGCAATGCATTTTTGAAATGTTCTTCCTAGAGTATTGCCTGCCTGCCTGCCTGCTTTCAAACAAACTGTTATTTATAGACCTATTGTGGAATGGTAATTTAAACTGTGTCAATTTTGGCTGAGTAGAAGATTGGAATCAATCAGAAATAGTAGCACACAAAATAGATTCAAACGTCAGAATATAAAATGGGCATTTAAAAATCAAGGTATAAAGTGGATAACGCATTTACTCTGGAGAAGTAACTACGCAGCACCCATTATCTCCCTCATATTCATGAATACAAAAGGTGCCGTAAAATTCAAAAATATTTTAATCCCAAGAATTTCTTTGGCAAAGCTTAAAATTTAGAAAATTAATTGTCAATATACATGTATTCTTGTTAAAATCTATTTTAACAGAAAGAGGCATTACTTTGACTGGTTATACTGTGACATAAAATGGTTAATCTTTTGAATTGTTCTGAAGTTGATTTGGGATAAAAAAAAAAATTGAAACATGAGAGGCAAGGTTAGTCATATAACATAGATGCTTTAACATCCAATGCAGAACATTGCTTTGGTGTATGCAAAGAGCAGTAAAAAGAAATATTTTGCCATCAAATTTTACCCCCCAAACTTATTGTCTCATATAGAATCTAAATTTTAAAAAATATTGAACACTTACTGAAAGACATTTGTTTCCACCTATGACACAGCGGCCTTTCTCGTTGAAGTCAATGTACTTATCAATCTGAACTGAGGGCAAACCCCAGGCCCTCTGTATCATATATCGAGGCAAAAGGGGCTGCTCCTTCCCTGCAAGAAAAATCAATCACTTAATTTTTGCATTCTAAGAAATTCCAAAAAGTTCTTATGATCAGTCTTAGCTTAACACCTGTATTCTGGGCCTTGTCTTAAAGCAGATTTCTACTACGTACTTTGCTAAATAAAATTTTTTACCTGTGATACACTTGGATTTACAACCCCAGTCAAAGACTTAGAAAGTTAGTATGGCTAGAGAGTAAAATCAACAAACTGAACAAAGGTGAATATCATTTTAACTGAATGCATTAATTATTCAGTTTCAAAAACAAAGGGTAATATATGTAATCTGTTGTGAAATATTTAATTTATTCTTAATGTTTAATTTTAAATTCAGTTTTAGGACTATGAAATGGTAACAAGAGTCTAAGTATCTGAATATGAAAAATTAGCAATTTTGATGAGGTACTCTCTGCATAACTTTCGTGGTAAAGCAAAAATCATTTGACAATACTCTAGATAACCACTTAACATGGCAACATCAGTAAGCCGTTTTTTTGAATTTTTCAAGTCCTTGACTTTTAAAGTTTTGACCTTTGAACTAAAGGTAACAATGGCATTTTTGAAATCAAGACTCTTTTTTTCTTGATTTAGCGCACTTGTGACCCTCATTGCTTTCTTTTTTCAAATTGTTTGCATAATAAGGAATTCTCTCCGTTTACCTTTGATCCCAACCAGTGGTATATAATGGTTTCTCCCCATGCTGCTCCAGGCAATACACAATGGTTTGTTCAGGACACCATCCTTGCCCTTACACTCTTCTGGAGGCAACAGGCCAGGTAAAAATACACCTGTAAACAAATAAACAATATATACGTGTAAACAAATAAACAAGAAAGTTACAAGCCCCAGGTAAAAACACGACTGTAAACAAATCAACAAGGGAGTTACAAGCCCCAGGTAAAAACATGACTGTAAACAAATCAACAAGGGAGTTACAAGCCCCAGGTAAAAACAGGACTGTAAACAAAAAACAAGGGAGTTACAAGCCCCAGGTAAAAACAGGACTGTAAACAAATCAACAAGGGAGTTAGAAGTTTCAAACCCCATTTTCTTCATCTATTTTATCATCAGTATCCCCTCTAACCCTCAGAGATCAAGAAGATTTTCTGGACCCCTTTTTGTTCAAGATAATGAGGTTAGACTGTATCTTTTCATAATTATCAATATTCATTAATAAATTCAACATGATTCCAGGTTAAATAAGACCAAATGAGGCATTCAATCTGAATGGCCATGCATGTGGGTTCTGTGGATGAGACTTATGAATGCAAGAAAGTGTCAAAATTTTACCAGAGAGTAAAAGCAGATCTATAGCTAAACATGTATCAGCACGTTCAAGAATAGTTTCAAGTTTCTTTTTGTTTTAAGAAAAGAAAGCAAAGTATTGTAACAGACAGGCTAGAACCATGCTAACACGATAAATAACCTAAATACTTCAATGCCAATATTACTCAAAGTAAACATTGATGCTTCATCCCAGAACTCTAGCACTTGTAATTGATAGTTAAAATATCTATGTCAAGGACAGACAAAGAAGCAAGATTCACACTATAAGCAATGATAAGAGAAACAGGAAAAATAAAGCTCTCGAAAAGAAAAAGATAAATAGGTGAACATTACTGAATGAACACTTAGGCCAAGATAAATAATTATCAAATAGTGTGTTTCCCATTCCAACCTGAATATATATAGGTAGGGAAAACATTTTATTATACCCCCGCTTGAAAAGCGGGAGCATATAAAGTAATCCGGATGTCTGTCCGTCTGTCGCTTTGGGGTACCCATCCGCAACTCCTCTCATACCACTGAATGAAGTTCCATGAGACTTTCAAAGAATCTTTTATGCAATCATGTCCATATTGCCATTGTGCACCTCCTATTTTTACTTTTTGATCCGACACATATTTTGGGTTTCCCATAGCAAAACATGGACACTGACGTTATATTCATATGGGAGGTGGGGGTCTCATTTAGTGAGCTCATTGCTCACAGTACTACTAGTTTAATTTTAACTTATTATTGTTTGATATTTAACAGGTATATCCCCTGTCAAAATATTTATAATTACTGTGTAAACATGGAAGTGATCCAGATGAGGATTTCTAATAGTGAAACCAGATTTGTTTACTTCCAGAGAGATATCGGGGGATGATTTTTTCAAGGGTCAGTCGGGGAACGGAAACACATAATTGATTTATCTAGGCCTTATTTAAAAACAGCTACACATGCAAGTGATATCATTTCCTCATTCAAATGCTTGAAAGAGAATGAAGTTTCTAAAGCAAAAGGAAACAATATAGGTAAACATAAATGTAGTTTTTACTGGCTCAATTTCAGAGCTATGATTAAAGTACATACTAAATATGACCTTGATCTTTAAATTTGACCATGACCTTTAGAAGTTGAACTAATAATGCTTTGAAAAACAGGAATCCTCCCATTATCTCTGTTTTGTAAAGTAGTCAAAAATTTTAAGGCTAAGGTCAAATCACTGGACATGTCAGATAATTCCCAATCTTCATTTTCTTGCACAAGAAAATTTTGGATCTACTGTCATACATTTATTTGCCACATTCTAGTTTTCCTGCTTAAAAAGCCCCAATTTAAATGTCATGTGATTCAAGGCTTCATCATGTTGAATTGTTTTTTTTCATTTCAAGTGGTTAGATTGAATAATTTAATTCACATTAAAAAAAAAAAAAAACCATAACAGTTATGGATTAAAATGAAATGCTTCCTCATTATAGTATTTGAAGTGAAGCATATCATTACGCAAATACATTATGTTTTTGAAATCTTGTAGTATTTTTCATAGATTTTAAGATTTATACCTGCATAAACAAGGTGAATGCATTACAAGACACAAATGTCACAAACTCATCTAAATAAATTATAATAAAATTTAAGACAGATGCATTCGCAATTAAATATTCATTTCATTTCAGGTAATCATGTTCATATGCCTTTTTAAGTATTAAAACATGACAAAAAAAATTCATTGACATTTTCTGTTAACTTGGTTAACAGTCTCTTTCTGTTGTAAAATTGTGAAAATAATTGTTTATATTGCAACTACACTCAACCATATACATTGTTACAATGTTATGTAAACAGTGAATGGGTATTGAAAGGATGCATCAATAGCCTGAAAAGTTTGAAAAGTTATTTTCCAACTACACTTTACTGCCAAAAAGCTAGAAAGAAGGTATAAATAGTTTCTCTCAACATGCTCAAGGGGAAATGTCCATCTGCTAAGAGAATTAACTCTAGAATTTACAACAATCTAGAGTAATTTCTTGTGTGCATTCTTCTTAAAATAAGTTTGATATACACCAAATTGTACAATTTTTTTTTACTTTTTCAAAGGAAAACATAAAATGCAACCTATTAAATCTCATAACATCTGGTCATATTTTTCTTTTACCAGAGTGATCAATTTTGCTCATTGTTTTGAGAACATTTCCATAACTCGATCAATTTGCAAGCTTCTTTCTACAAACAAAATCCACTATTCCGACACTTTGAGCTTTAATCAGTTTTCATAGCATCATTGTCCCCAAGCCCCTACACACTAAATGTGTCTCTAAGTGTGTCTCCAATAAAAAAGAATTCCTATACAATCAGTTAGTGATATAAGGATTTTTTTTTTTATACATTTCACTATACATATTTTTCCCTCTCATGTTTCAAACATTTCCATATTCAATAATAATTTGTGTCAAATAAGGGTAAACTAAATTTGCTTGAATTTCGTTTATCTCCAACATTTTTGGGGGAAAATGTCAAAATAATCGAAAAATTTAGCAGCAGGATCACTCTCTCTCAACTGTTTGATTTTCACTTACCAGAATAATCCCCTGAGCTCTGAATTCCACTGATAGAATCTAACAGGATAATAGGTCTCCTCAAAACATTGGCCAGTCCAAACACATGGATATTCCTCAGACCCAGAGGCTCGCCGTCCAGAGGCACAAAATCGGGGTCACACTCCTTAATGATGGCATCCCATTCATCCACATCAATAAAATCACAGAAAAGATCCTTATATGTGGTCAGCTTGGCCTGAAAATGGTTCATGAGATTCACTCTCAAAGCATACCAAAAAAGTTCCCGTCCAACCAGAGCTCTTGACACGGCATGCACAAGGCAGTGGCCGTCTCCATCGGCATGTATGGGAACCAGTCTACTCTCATTTTTGTTAGCCTCCTTAATTACATTAAGAGTGTCGGCAAGATACTGGGCACTTCCTGTCCTGTCCTTCCCGTAACCAATAATGTCTAGATTCTCCTCCTCAATGAGGAACGCCCTGTCCCCTAAAATCTTCCCGCAGTCCAGAATCGCTGGTTGTCCAAGCTCTGTCAGAAGTTTGGCTGCCCCTGTGTTCTTATCCATGCCATATCTTGTCAAGATAGGTGACACAATTTTACACACATAATTAGAAAGACCAAGCACTTTCACATTGTCTGCACCTTTCTTAGGTTTCACGTTTCCAAGCAGAAGGTTTTTCAGAATGTTATGAAAAGCAACCTTTGGATTTGTGACTTCAGCAACGTTTTTGATTGCTGATTTTTCATGTCTTTGACCACAGCTTGTACACTCAATGCTTTTGTCATAAGACGGGAAATAGAGTTTGGCTTTACATTCTTCATCGGGGCATGTCCCATACAACATTTTGTAAGAGTCAGAAGAAGTATCAGTTGATGATTTCTTCATGTTTATTTCTTTTAAGTAATCTGTGTTGCTCTGTAATTAAATAAAAAAAATATCATAATAACCATGCACAGAATTTAAAAATTACATCTTGAGATTACATGTACATGTACTCTAAAACTTATTTAACATAATTATGCATTATGAGAAATGTTTTTTTAAAACAATTCCCTAGCTGTGTAAATGTTTCTTGAAATTCACTCTCCATCAATATATAAAACAGAATACAACATGCCATTAGTAATGTATAAATGTATTTCACCTTAACTTTCCTACAATCTACATTTTTGAATGCAGTAAAAGTGGTTCTTCTGTTATATAATACATGCTTTCAATCATGCAAATGATGTAGAAACATCAAGCAAAACTTCAGTGTGGTATAAAAAATAACATAACATTTGAAGAGAGTTTCATTACTGTAAAGATTTGTGCTAATGCCATGGACTTGCACCTTCTTACAATCCAAACTTATTTTTAATGACAGGAAATGACCGTCACTATTCAGGATACTCCAAAATACTCCAGGGAGACTGTTTATATATGTACTATGATAATCCATTATGTTAGAATATCTAATTGTAATCTTTTATGGAAATAAAATTATTAAACAGTAAAGCCATGGTCAATTATGACATATATAAAACTGCATATATTGAAATTAGATTAACTTCTACATTTTGGTTAACAATGGAATGACTTGCCAAAAAGAATTTTGTGAGAGAAATTGATGAACATATCCAAAACCAGACTTTCATAGTTCTAATCTGGCATGACGTATACAAGAAACAAATCAAAATAAACACTGAAATAGACCCCTGAAATAGCACTGTTTTTGTGTCAGGACTTGGGTGAAAGGAGGTAACGGTACATGTATTTGAAGATTTAATTTCACTTAGCATGCTTAGTGTAGCAGTTTTGTACTTTGTTACTAAGTTTGTACCAAAAATAACTGAAGCTGATAAGATAACTTGGATCTATATATCACCAATAACAATACAGAAACTTGTAGATTGGGGTAATCTATGGTATCTAAACAAAAACAACATTCTTTTCCTTCATTTAGTTGGAAAACATTGAAATCAAATCTATATAATGCTACATTCAAATGTTACAATACTGTCATATTAAAATAAAATTTTAAACAATATTTAAATACAAACATATGATGAAAATTTTGTTTGATTATCAAAATTATTTTAGAGTAATATTCATTTGAAATTTTAACTTAAGTCTGTTCTCAGTTTATGGACTTGATATCAAGGTTCATTAGTTAGTTTCAATTTGACAGTTATAAAGATGTTAAAAGCTATCTATGTTTTTTGCGTATTTGCCATTTGGAATGTATCCTTACCTCCCTAACATGCATCACAACAACTTAAAAAACAATTGTACTGATGTATTGAATCAAAAGTAAATGAAATTCAAAATCCATATCCATACGTGCAAATATGACTATGAGTTAACTTATCTTAGGATTCACAGTTTGCACAGCAACATCTTTACAGTTCATTAACCATAAAAAGGTGGGATTATTTCATTGAAATATTATTTAACTCAGAGATATTGTGGAGAGCAAATTAATTCATGATCAGTCGATATGCCATGGCCAACATAATAAAATTTGCATGTCATCTTCTACCTCTTTTAATTTGCAATTTAGTGCTTCAAATCTATTTTTATCATATTAAAAAAAAACGATTCCACTGTGCAGTGAAAACAATATAGCATACATTCTAGAAAGTACACTGCCTGGGTCCATGATTGTGAAAATATTGTGACAGTGATGTTGATTTTTACTTAGTCAGAGAAACGCAGAAGAAAATCTGCCATTTTTACTTACATGTCATTTAACTTCTGCTCCTTGGTATTATGTTGGAAAATGTAATTTTTGGTACCTGGACCTGTCATTAATTGTAATTCATTGAAATTTCACCACATTAATTTCTTCTTTCGCTTTCATTTTTTCAACAAGATGGATGTCAGATCAAGACATCTCGTGTCAAAAATGATTCGATTTTTCTTAAACACCTGATAAAAATACACAAAAATTATATGTATTTGGCATTAAATACACACTTTTTTAATACATAGTTTGATCACTAGAGAAATTATTGTTTTCAATTTACAAGTAAATGGCGAAAGATAGATTGTTTACTTAATTGCGGAACAAGTTAACTTGTTCCATCCCGAAAGATCGATTGACACTGAAAATTTGATTGGTGGAAATCTTCAGTATAAATAAATCATCTGCATATAATTGCTTCGTGACTCCCTGAATTTCTGCAGAAAGCTTAGAGGTGCACATTGGGACTTATTCATTGACGTTCATAACACATGGAATAAGTGAAAACGATAGAATGGCAACTGACATGTCCGATACGAAGAAACCTGTGAAAGGAATTTTAAAGTCTTCCTCGAGCTTTGACCATGAAAAACACAAGGCGATGAAGGAGTATGCTTGTTTTGTTTTCCCTTGTTTATACTTTCTCTGTTCGAATGATTAATACAAAATAAATGTAATGTAATTGTATAGTGTAATGTGTTTCTGCATAATCCATCTTGCTTGTAGAAAAAAATGTTCAAAGACCTGCAGACATTTCAGATGATGGATTTTGACTCAGACTTGTACTGTCGATTTGTAATTTCTGGATTGGAGGGGGGCGGGGCTCGATTGATTAAAT
>PRKT01000195.1:897789-922327 GCA_003671525.1 Saccostrea glomerata
GGCATTGGTCCAAACCAAATTAGTGTAGCATCTTTCCTAGACATTATTAATCTCACTAAGTTGAGGGATGCATACTTTGTCCTTTGCTCTACTTGAAATGATACCTTTATTATAATGATAATAAATTTAACTAATGCTGAATAATTTCTTGTATGATCATGATGCATCACCGTAGTTGTTTATATTTACGAAGCTGACAAACCTTGTGCTTTTAAGTTTAAGATCCTGAATTGATAAACATGATAAATATATTTCTATTTGTACATGCAAGCAATGATAAAACATGATAAGTATAGCCCTATTAGTAGTTTAGCACAAGTGAGCAATCAACAAATTTAGGACTTTATGAATATGATGAAATATTTAGATAAGATTTACACATTCATAAATAGTACTTCATATACTATGTATTTGATTATCAAATGTATAGATGACTTTTTCGAGGAGGCGTAAGTCAGCTGTGATAAGCTGCTGACCAGTTGCAATATGGTACCAACAGTCTGATCACTGCCTTTTTCAATTTGTTATTTATCTTCAATCCAAGGGACAATTCACTACTCTTGTCCTCTTAAGCATTTTGAAAAATGTGATAATAAGCATTAAATGCATGAAACCCTGTTTCTGGATGTATCCCAAATTCTTAACATACTTATCAGTGTATTCACCTGCATACATGTATTGCACACTCCTTTGAAAAAAAAATAACCAGGGTGAAATATTTCATTTGGAGGGGAGGAAGGGTTAGTAAGATTTTATCTCAGTTCAAATTGGAATTCAGCCCTCATCCCACCCCCACTTTCAAGAAAAAATATAGACATTCCCAAGATGTGCTCATGAAGGTTGGAGTAAAGGGAAAGGAACATTATTCTAGATGTAAAATTGCATCGTTTACATTTACATTGATATTCTAGATGTAAAACAACAAGCTACTTTTAGTCAGAAAAAAAATGTAAAGATTGAGACTGAAATAATAATTATCATTTAAGATTTCATGGTAAATTAAGTTTTCTTAATTACTTCAGTTTTTAAATTTTATCAATGTGGCATTTAGTTCAGTTCCTTTTTTCTAAAGGTATTAGCTCTTCATGTTTACAAAATACAGAGAGAGAGAGAGAGTGTGTGGTTGAAAAACCTGTAATGCTTGTACATCTGTACATCTTGTTATCCACACAGTAACTGTCTAATTCTCTATCAAAGAGTTGACATAAATGCTGTGGTCCATTCAGCCATTCCATTTGTTTATGATCATGGTGATTGTAAGAAGTCACACAACCAGATAACATCAACTCTTGCATATTTACCTTTTACCCATCTGTTCTCATCCTCTTCCCTTAGTTGTTGTCTTTTTAGATTTGATTATCATTCAACGTCATGTTCAAGGACATGTACCGGTACCTGAGCATTTTTTTTTTAAACATTCTTAACATTTTTTATGTAATATGTAATCATAGATCATTTGTGGATGAATGTAAAATGTAAATCAATTGTTCAATAAATCACAAGAGATGAAAAAAAACAACCTTTTTTTTTTTTCAAGAAAAATATTTCTTATTTCTTTAAAATAGAAACTAAATAAAATTTGATAAGCAAAAAATAATGTGAATTTTTTTTTTTACAATATGTCACAGCACAGAAGAAAGCCTGACACAAACTGTTTCAACTTAATTGGAAATTTTTGTTCACCAAATTTTATAAATTTCTTTAATGAATTTTGTACATTTCAGGCAAAAGGACAAGGAGATGAAGTGGGATGAAATGAATATATTAGCCACACATCATCCCCCAGACAAAGACTACGGTCACATGAAAATCGATGAGCCTCCGACTCCATACAGCAAGTATTCCGATGTCGAGGACGATGATGATGATGAAGCCTGTAAGAGTGGTTCTGGTTCGGGAACGATGGGAGATATCCTCCCTGAAGATATTGCTAACAGGTAAGGCACCATTCCAAGGTTTTTCTATGTTTTTGCTAACAGGTAAGGTCGTTCCAAGGTTTTTCTATGAGTTTGCTCAAAGGTAAGGCCAATCATAGGTTTTCCTATGTTAAGCATCCATGACAGTGTGCCAGTTGGTTTTTACACGTACCCAATTTCAGGGGTGGGGGGAGGGGAATAAGGAGTTCTAAAATTGATTATTCTGGCTCAGATCTTTAAATTTTATCAATTTTCTTTATATTGTATAGAATATTGTCACATAAGGTATTTATAATATGCATTGCAAATCTGATTTGGATAAGGAATTGATCTTTCTATGAGAAAATAGATTGATACATTCATAAAATCCAATCGTCAGATTGACTTAATTTTTTTAAGACTATAAAATCTCGTTTTTTAAAGGGGAGGGCGGGAGTTTTGTGTTTATTTTAGCGAATATGTAGATGGGATTTTCAAAAATTGGTGGACACTATAAAACTGAGAAAAAACGTGCAATGGAATATGGCTTAACAATAATTTTCTTCAAATGAGACATTTTTAAAAATCATCACTGAAAGCAAGGTTCTTTGTAAACATTAAAATTTCTTTGATATGAGTAAACACATTATCTTGGTGTTGTTATTTCTTTTCTAGAGGGATTAGTTGTAAGGGTTATTTTTTTCATTATTGATTATTATAATTATTTTACTTTGCATGTGACACCTTTTCAGTGATTAATTAAGGACTTGTACATGCATAAATACACAACATACATGTAAACAATGGGTTTTTTGATTCAGTTCCTGCTAGTTTTAATGCACGACATGGATTGTGAGAGCTGTGTAATTTAATCAAGTGATAAGTATGTATACATAGCAGTGACTGATAAACTGTACCAGCTAGAAGTATGTAATTGTTATTATGAAAACTCACAATTACTTTTTTTTTATTCTAGACTTGCTGAAACACATAGACCTAGATCAACATCTTTCAGTGAAGAGGATTCTTCTTCAGAGGATGAAAATGAAACTGAAGAAGAAAGGGGTGAGTAGTTATATATAAGCATGAATGATAGATTCTCTTCTAATGAGACCCAAATAAGCTGGTGAATAATATACAATTATGGACTACCCTGGTAATAAGAAATTGAAGGCTGAACGACGATACCATATTCATTAACGAACTTCCGTCTAGAAAAAAAAATGTCCAGATTACAGTTTGTCACTTCCATGTTTTCCTTTCCGACTTTCGCTGTGTAAGACGTCCAAATGTTTAAAAGTAATCCTGCAATAGGTTTATATAAAATTTTTCCTGCTCCGATACGTAGCTCGCTGCGGCCATTGCAACTATTGTTTATAACGTTGTTTGAGGTGTTGATTGTGATGTCACAATGCTGCTGCACGCGCAATGACCCTCCGGTGAATACGGCCTCAAATCCAGTGAATATGTAGTGTTATGAACTGTTTGCGCTTGTATAGATTATATAGAGACTATAAATAGACTATATAATAATATTCTAAAATTGATCCCCTTTGGAATGTAAAATAATACCTTGATATTTTAAAGGGGAAAACTATAAACAATTACCGGTACTTTTTTGGTAGGTAATATGAACAGTATAGTTAAAGGCTACAGTATATGTCTCATGTTTATTCTTAATTTCATTGTTAAGGAGATATCATTGACTATAACCATGGAAACTTCTATTGTAACCTAAACCCAATATTCCCATCTAAAGTAAAAAAAAAAAATGATAATGTTTATTAAGTCAAGAAAACTTTTTTTATATACAATAATCATCATAATTGTAGCAAAGAGAAAGCAATTCGAACAGAAAAGGAAACTACACTACAATGAATTTCAAGCTGTTAAACTCGCCAAACAACTGATGGAAGAGGAGGAGGAAGATGAAGAAGACACAGAGGAAGATGGGAAGAAAGAAGAGACCACCAATAGTGACGTCAGCCAACCAATGGAAGAAAACAATATAAAGGAAGCTAGTTAATTAAAAACATTAACGTCATCCGGATCCTACTTCTCATAACTCAGTTGTACTTAATATTTAGTCAAGTGGTTGATAATGTTTTCGTTAGAGTTGGCTATTCTACAAAATGTCTCCCCTTTGGAATTGCAAGGTTTGGTTTAGTGTCTAGTGATGGTGGTCATTCTACATGGATGATGATTTCTTGTGAAACATGTGCATTTCCTTGTACGAATTAGTTGACACATGTTGTGTACCCATTACTACCCAAGCAGCATTTTAAAGACTTAAGAATTTTGCAAAACATTTTTCATTATATGCTTTCATATATTTTTTCTTTGCTTGCCAAAGTAGAGCATTTTAGTTCATATTCATGCATCACCGTGCCAACTCTGACACATATAGGCATTTCTTTACTAGATTTCTGCTAACAATTGTTTTAGGACAGTTTTCAGGAGAAAGAGACATCTGAAATTTTCCCAGCAGTGATCATTTCAATTTTCATGTAATCATGCAATAAATGTATAGATTATTACAATTTTTATCACATTTGTAATATTGATGTGATGTAAGTGTGTTACGTTCCCTCAGAAAAGTTTCATCACATTTTGATAATATAAGATCAGGATACTGTACTGTATTTACCACATCAGTACTTTTAATATACTAGTATTTATGTCTAAAGAATCTCATTAGGGATGAATGAAGTTGAGTATATAGTGCTAAAAACCTGTCTAAGTGGCCATAGTTATGTGTATTCCATACTTAAAGTGCAAATATTGTTCCATGTTGTGAAACATATCTGTAGTCCCTTAATTTGTTCTGCATCTTTTTTTATTTCATTAGTTGAGCAGTAGTATGTTTGTTTATTTGTTTGTTTTTATTTTTGTAGTTCATTTAAGGATCAGTTAAACATTATGCAAATGTGATTCTAATTCAGGACTTCCTATATTTACATGCAGGTTTTGTGTATACTTCTACACAGAAACAAGGTGCAGTGTATGTGTGAAGTAGCATTCGATGCTTTATAATTGTCACTTGGGGTTAGATACTGAGTATAAGAAAGGGGGTGGAGGTTGGGATGTTATAGTGTTAATTATTACTATTGATAGGTTATTTGTTGGACTTAACAGTTCATGTGTACTTTGATATAAAATCACAGAACAGTATGTACAAATTGTTAATATTTTGAAAGTCAATTTCATATATGAATTGCCTTTAACTGTGACATCGAGTAAAAGGAAAACATCAGAAAGTAATTGATATATCTCTATTTCACATGACATAATCATTAGCCAAAACGCAAAGGGTAAATGTATCATTAAGAAAATCCCTTAATCAGCGTAAAATGTACTTTAAAACTCCAGAAATATCACCATTAGTCTTTTTAAAACTAGGAAGAATTTACCACCTAAAGAATACTGAAGGCTGAAATATCGCCGTCTTGGTAAAAGATAGATTTGATTTCCGATAACAATCAAATAATTTATGAAAATTCTATGTACACAATAATTTTCTTCTCTTTTTTTGATATGCATATGCTGTGAGATTTTAAAATAGCTTTGCAACTATCATGCGGTGTGATAAGATTATGACTAGAATAATGTCCTTATAATGTGTATCATTGGTTTGTTAGAAGTTTGTGATTTGACGGTGGTGTATATAATCTACAAGACTTGAGGGAAATGTTTATGTGTTTGTTTATATAATTGCATAATTTTATTATTAGCCTACTATAAATATTGTATATTTACCCACTACAGTTCTGCCTGTACCTTGCATCTAAGCTTAAAAATGAATTCAGTTTAGTTGCTTTATTTTAGTAAACAGGTTGTGTGAAGTTTTGCCTATACATGTACCTGTAATTCCTGGACATGGATATTTTTTTCAAATTATAATTATTAGTGCTTTATTACACATATACCTATCTCCATTAATATTTTTTTTGCACATTTAGATGGTAGTGTTTTGTTAAAGTTACTAATTTACAAAAATTGCAGAAATTACATGTAATTTACTAAGAGGATCGATTTAATTCTAAAACAGTGTGACCTCAAATGTCTTTTCTAAAATATCAGAGATATATGCATGTATACTTTTTGTGAGACTTATTTTAAAGTGCTTTTATATCTCTGCTTACTAGTTAGGAACGATATGATAAAAAAAAATACCTCAACCCTTTTATGTTCTTAAAAGCTCAACATTATTACAGATATAAATTTGCTTTTTATGTAGCCTTAAAGCTTCAAAATCTGAAAGGAAATACAGCACTTCCATATGGTTCAATCCTACACAAGGTCCTGTACAAAAGTGCTATTTTGTGAAAATATTGCTGTTTTATTTGTTTACTTTTTAAAGAAATAGGGAGAGGAGTACAAAAATATCCCCTCTAAAATATTAAAACTACTCTTCATAAATACAAATATTATCTTTCACAGGAGCAGATCCTAATGATTTTTTTCCAGAAAGCATAATGTATAAGAGAAAAATTGTAATACATGTAATTATATGGAAATTTATGAAAATATTATCTAACACACACTTTTATTTTAACTTGTTACATTTTACAAATTTCAAGGTCAAAGAAATAAGAAAAAAAACATGCCTTAAATGTCAGTTGAAAAAATTTAAAGGTCATTTAATAATTTTCTTAGCATGCAACATATTCTTTATGACTACAGCAGTTTTTAAAACATCTCAAGACCAGTGTCATTCAAATTTTAAGAAGAAACAATAAAATAAATCGGTCATATTACATTTTTAGGGGAGGCGGTACTTATAAAGATTAGTGAGTGATTCTGTGAAACTTAACTTAGTCTTCTTGTTCTGGTTTTGTAAAAAGAGAAACATTTTTTTTTTCAAATAAAGAATTGATACCCCTCTTTATAATTTTTTTTTTTAGAATATATATAACATGCAGTTAATAAGCAAATAAAAATATATAAAGATTTTTGTTCACATATATGTGAAGTTAGACAGCAATTTTTTTTAATATCATGAAAATTTTATGAATGTGTTGTTGTTTCTTTTCTGAGAATTTACTTTTACTGTATTGATCTTTAATTAAAAGTGATACCGCGGTACTTTTTATATAATTGTAAATTTTGAGAATTCTTTGACTTGATATAGATTCATTAAATAATTGTTAAATAAGTGTTAATTAGTAATAGGCTAGCAGCTGGTGCAAAGGAGTGCATTAATATTCAAATCAGAAAAAAAGTATTATTTGCAATAAAATTGAAGAAATGGATAAAAGTTTGTTTTTTTTTAATTTAAACTCCTATGAGCATCCAAGAGAATTGCGGAAGAAGGGGGATTTTTAGTCTTCAAATGTGCTGCCTCTTTCAGATGCAGTATGAAATTGTTGCTGTAATAGCCTGGTTCCCTGGTTCATCCTTGCCAAGGCAGGAGAGCCAGGTGGATCACATTCTATGCTTTCTTTTGATTGGCCAGAACAATGCGCGCTAAATCGTTGGTTTTTGAGCCGTTGCCGTTAACCACAGAAAAAAAATATTGACGTAACAATGACACATTACGTCTTCACCGGAAGCGCAGTAAAATTCGATGTCATAATGGGCAAAGATTCAGGGCAGATTTGCCCTGAATCCTTTGTTCTCCACCTTGCCCTAGTGACGCAGAGTTTACGAAGCAAAATAGGGACAGGGAACCAGGCTATTACTGTAACAGTAGCTTGCTTGACAGGAGCTATACTTTGGTTTGAAGTAACGCAAAGTGTGCCATTCAAATTGGATATTTGAAGTATGCTGAAATAATAATGGTCAAACTACATTAAAGAAATCAGTTTGATTCTTAGTTGCAGAACTGTAGCTTTCTGTTTGAAATAATTTGGATATCTGTCTGAATTTTTCTCAAGCATAGAGCTACATAGTTCAAACTGCAGCTATTCAATTCTTTGCAAAGTTCAAGGTATTGGTAGCTTTTCTCAAACACTTCATCCGATTTTTAATGAACTTCAACTATGAAGAATGATGATGTTTTGAAGAGATAATCCAAAATCCAGTATTGTTCTGCTAATTACAAGGTCAAGGGTCATGACCATTAAACCCTAATTGTTGTTTTTGAAAATCTTTATCTTTGAAACTGGAGGAGATAATCATGAAGCTTATCCTCCATAGAATTCAGAATTATAAAGGTTTTTGTATCAATCTAAGGTCAACATTCAAGGTCAACTCCAATGGCAGCTTTAAAATGTCTTATGAGTGAGGATGTCACCTTTTGCTAAACATTTGACCCTGGTCATGAATGCTTTTTCCATTAACTGAACATTTCCAGCATCATTTCTCTATCAAATGAAGCAATTCCACCCAACTTTAGTAAAAACATTCTGTGAAGAAAATTTTTAATTTCCTGGTCTGAGAGATGTACCTATTAGAGCCAATAAAATATTTTAAAACTTTCTTCACTTCTAGACTTAAAAAACAATCTTTATATTGAATATAAATATACATAATTATAATGACCAATATATTTACTTAATAATGAATCAGTTAATATTAAATTAATATTCAGGAATATAAATGTGTGGTGGTCAGGAGGTTTTGAACACCCGTGGTCAGATAGCTTTGTTTATAGAGCACTTGACTGGAAATTCAGGAGGTCCATGTTCAAATTCTGGTCTCTTCTGCTGCATTTTTCTCCTCTCTGTAACATTTGGTGCCATATCATGCCCTGGAAGTGACAGATAAAAGACCTGCCTGGGAAGAGCAATGGTGTCTTTGAGGGGCCTAAGACCTTAAAAGAGTGATGAGTGTGCCAGTGAGATGGGGTAGTTGGTAGAGCACCTGCCAGGAGATTCAGGGGCACAGGTTAGAGTTCCTGCATTTTTCTCCTCTCCCATCACAAGTATATTTATTTGATCTTGATTTTAAAGTAGCATCCTGATTAAATTAAATTTGTGTGTTATGTTAGAGATCACAATAGCCTGTCACCATGAGATATCTGACATGTTTAATCAATAGACAGGATGTCCATGACAAATTTCTGCTCTATTACCGTATAAGCAGAATATTTAGCGAGGATTTAATTTTGGCATTATTTGCGTGGGTGCCAAGATTGCTAAAATTGAATATCGCTAAAAATTACTATTTAGTAATTGCTCTTTATTTGTAATAGCTTATAAAAAGAGCTTTTTAAAATTGCTAACATTACATCTCGCTAAAAATAAAATACCAATTTTTCAGGACAAATCGCTAAATTTGCGTCTCGCTAAAATTTCCACTTATACAGCTACGTATATTATTCCAAATTAAAAGCCCAATATCAGATTAAACAGATTTCACTGTACATGTACTATCCTTATAAAGTGATGCAGTACAGTGCATTACATGTATATAATACACCTGGAATATATATTTCTTTCTATTCAATCTCGATCTTCATTTTGTTTTAGCATAAGACATGTATCCTCCATCCCAAAGTGATATGACCAAAAATTTAATCTTTCTCCCGTAGGTATTTAAATTAACGAAACAAAGCTACGCAGGATAATCATCACTGCTTTCCCAAAATAGGCTTTACCTATTAAATAATAACACAGAACAACCAACCAACCAAACTTAATGTCAGAATTAAGTCTCCACAAGAGAAATAAGAGTACAGTTGGCAAACTTTTTCATTTTTTACAAATAAGTCGCAAACTAGTAAACTGACCACCTAATGGACACAAATTAAAACTATGTACTGATCCATGACAACTGTTACTTTTATCTCTTTTCATTTACATTAGCTCTACCATTAAAGTATTTCATCATAAATTCTATCAATTACAAAATAAATTGAATGCTTCCTGCAAGTACCAGCAATACTTTATATCTAAAGAAGAAGTCCGTTTCTGAATTAATTTACATGGACGAAAAATTCATGTTGCTGGTAAATTACCTCGGAATCTGTTGTACATTGACCCCAATTTACTAAATAGTGCTGTTAATGGCTTTCATTCTGATGAATTGTACATTTCACTGATGAAAATTGCGGAGATCTAACTGGACAGTTTAAATAATTGAAATCCAATAGCAATCAGATATCCACTATGATAAATGGACCATTTTTTACTTTCCTGAACAAATATAATGTACATTGTAACTTTCATCTTAATATAATTTCCATTTTAAGTGTATTTTCAAGGGTATTTTCTTACAATAAGGTTTTACCTTTCCAACTTTTATATCAAGTAATTAATTAGTAATTAATTAGCTAGATAGTACTAATTAGGAAACTGCTTCAGATTTTTTTTTTTCATTAAACTACATGAGAATTCGTTAATATAACAAATGATAAGGGAATGTAAAGATTCATTTTAATCAATATTTAATTAGATAAAGCACCAAATGAATAAATTAATTTAAAAGCATTCCTTCTCAAATTTCAAGACAGATACAAACAATATAGCAACCTCATCATTTTCAATTTAACATTGTAAAGTCCTCCAGAAGCAACAATTCAAAAATTTGTAAGTCGCTCATAACTTTCTATGACAATGAGAAGCTTATTAGTCTTGAGAAAGTGATAAACTTTGTCTGACATGGGATGTTAACAATACAAATGGGGGAAAAAAATCAATGCCTAAACCTAGAGCATCCAGACAAGAGTATTGAGAAAATGTCCACTTTAACATTTGTCATAAAACACTGTCATGCAAACGTTCACTCAAGGTAGAATATAAGAATTAGCTTGTGTAGCAAAGCACTGCTTTATTGCTTCTTGACAATTATTGATGTCTCTCCATGGTAGAGAAATGCGAGTCAACAGAAATTCAAGGTGATTCAATAATGTCGTTAATGCGGTCTCCATGTCGACCCCTGCTAGCACCTGCTCCAATGCAACGTGATATTGGTTGGTTGACACCTGTAATTTTTTAACGATTTCAGTCAAGTCTTGTTTTCTGTGGCAGCTTGAACACTCAGAATCTGAGATATGTTTGTTAGGCAGAATGAAAATAGGTCCAGAGCACTCTTCACATTTGAACACAGGGATATCTTCAGGGATATCAAAGTAAAGAGGAAGATCCAACTGACAAGCATCACAATTGCAATCAAAGTAATACTGTGGTCTTAGCTTAGCCCTGCGTTCAGCTCTGGTAGTCAAAGGATAAATTGCTCCGTAATTATCAAGGATTTCCTCCCCTTTATGAATGGGTTTAATTGCTCTGACAACACAGACATTGCCGTAATTGTGTCGAACCACCGACGGATCACAAGAATGGTTGATGAGGCTGAGAAGAGCATATGCTCCTGATCCCACCTCCACTGTTTCTGTAACTGTGGGATCCCCTGGCTTCCAGTGGATTTCTGAAATTTCATGGGCATTACAGGGCAGCATCTGTATCTGTTTCAAAATGTGCCCTCCTATATAACATTTTGCATCCTCCTCCTGCCCTGCAAGGCAATTCTTAAAGAAGGGAGTTAACTCCAGACATTTCAATAAATACACTGCCTGAACTGCTTTGTTAAATAAGTCCTCAGGTGTTCTTTTGTCCCCATGGTTCACCAGAGTGTACAAAGCATTATAATCCTCTGAGTCATAACAGCCATCTTTATTGTACCCTAGGTCCTCAGACACATCTTCACTGCAAAAGTTACTCCGTTCTTGCATCAGATACGAAAACCCTGCTTTCATCACCATCCGAAGCGCTAGATGCCCCAGCTTTGATTTCATACTTTGAACGTGTCGTATAATTTTACATTCTGTTTGGTGATACTCGGACCATGCCTCCTCCTGACATTGGAGAGAACAGAAAGCAACATCACAGCACTGTTGACACGGCACAGGATACTCCACCCTTGTACTGCAGTGACTACAATATTCTTGTTCTCTCTCTGAGAGATTTACAGATGCATAAGGTTTTTCCACTGCTATAACTTCTCCCACTTTAATATCAGCAGATGCCATCAGCCCTCGCCCCATTTCAGCACTCTCTCGTATGGCAACTTTGGAACTAGCTGATATGAATACAGGGTTTCTTTCCTTTTTATCAATCTGAGGCACATCCAATTGACTACAGTTCACAGATTTCCTACTGTCATCTTCTAGCTCCTTTTCTAGATCCACTTTACAATCTACACTATTAACCTCTTTGATAAGACCTTCCAAGTTCTGAGTAAAATGCTGTCTTTTCTTCTCATCAAGGGTAGATAACTCCAACGACTTTACTGCTGATTCAAATGACTTCTTTGCCTTGGTAAAGTTGTTTAACTTTTTATGACACTTTCCTTGTCTCTCATGAAGCTTGTAGCGATTTTCTTTGGGGTATCCACAGCGGAAGGCAAGTTCTGCGTTTTGCAAACAAGCTTCATATCTCTCAAGATGGAACAAGACTGCAGATCTGTTTGCAAAAGCATTGGCTAGCTCTACATCTTTGCTTTCTGTATTTGAATTTGATTTGTCAAAACAATCCATATTGGTCACTGGAGCTTTCAATACACTTGCTGTGTACAGTTTTAAAGACTTCACATAATTTTTCTTCTGGAAGAACTGGTTTCCTTGAGTCCTTAGTTGACACGCCTCTTCTGAATTTTTGCTGTTGTCATATTCTTCAAGATGTATATGTTTCTGTACAACTGGTAAGGACAAAGCAAACCGCACTCTCTTCTCATTGGTTTTCATCTGTGAAAATTCCTCCATGGTTTTTACATATTGCCTGTTCTTCTGCAGGTCCTCTCGTATGGCTTTTTGGATATGATCCATGTCTTCTGGCATGTTTTATGGCAACCAAATCTGAAATGAAATTGAAGTTCATATTATATAGTCTATAAATCTTGTCTTTAATAAGATTCAAGATATCTATCACTCATCAAGACAAATTTGGCCAAGATACACCAAAATTATAAAGAAGATATACAGGTATACATGTACATGAAGTAAAACTTGTATCATGCAATCTATAGACGACTTTCACATTTACAAAAGATATTAATTCTACTTTGTGGGGTCAACCAGCGTAATGCACTGTTTTCCCTCTATAACCTTACCAACTTTTAAGTAAATTCTGTATGAATATATATGTTCTGACTTCATTATGTGCCCCATACTCTGGCAGTAAAGGTACAGATGGAAATTGTCCTATAACATTTGAAGTTAGAAAATATTAACAGGTTACTTAGGAATGTGAAATTCGTCTATTCAGTGAAATTAAGGTCACATATAACAAATGATCATTAATGTTATGCTAGTACTCAATCATTATATTTTTTTTATTTTTGAATGACTAGGAAACTTTCTAAAGTTAATGAAGGATGCAAAATAAGAAGGGGTTGTAGAAGATAAACTGGGTCCATGGATGCATGAGAGTTGGGGTTCAGTCTATAGATAGCATGATACAAGTCATATTCATTTTGTTTATAGAAATGGAATTTCTATTAATGATTTGTCGTTGTCATCTTCCACCATCTTCTATATCTGCAACCCACCCCCATCCCCCCCCTTTTTTTTTAAAATACAAATGGTTTTAGGGAATCTGTCATACTCTGTATTAGTATTACCACAGGAGTTGGCAATTTTATCAATAAATGAGAAAATAAATGGTAAACAGGCATAAATCCTACCAGTGAGCTTCGCGAGCGTAGCGAGCGAAGCGACGCTCGCTACGCTCGCGAAGCTCACTGGTAGGATTTATGCCTGTTTACCATTTATTTTCTATTTATTGATAAAATTGCCGACTCCTGTGGTATTACTAACAGAAATATGCTTACACTGTATCAAAATTCAAAATTAAAACGTAACAAGGTTAAGGGGGATGTACAATCCATATTGGATCTAGTCTGGTGTAAACTAAGAAATACCAAGAATGCGCTTAATACTCTACTAAACTAGCCCAAAGTTACTCAAAGTGCTAATGCACTAATTACCTACTGTTAGAGACCAAAATTAGTAAACAATTAAGTTTATTTTGTCTTAATTAAAAGAAAATTAATCATGTTAGAACTGCGCAGCTACAGCATTCATGAGATGAAAAATGCATTGAAAATGGAGTAAGTTTGATTCATTGATAATATGGCTACAACCATTTGTTTCGTTTTTTTCTTGTCATTATCCATAATTCTTGAAAATTTGATTTTTCATATGGGTGTCTTCCTGAGGCCATCTGTTTATTTTGGTCCGCCATTCCTCTGTCACACAGAGTTCGAATAACAATGATTTTAGAATAAATGCGACCATAAAAAGATCAAGACAAGAAATTACTAAGTAATAATCATTAGGTTATATTACTTACTACTTTTATTTGTTGCATCGCATCGTCTGATTAATGAAAAAACGCGATTTTAACCTCACTCCAGCAAATCGGGAAAAACTGTTCTGTTTACAACTCGAAATTCCTCGTTAATATTATTCCACTAAGCACATGGTTGGCATGTGCATATATCTGCTGTGATAAAAATCCGTTTATTACCATGATTATATTTAATTTTTATGGAACAAGTCTTGATAATTTGTTGGTTTCTTTAAAACTCAAGAAAAAAAAGATAAAAATGTCCTAAACATATGTGTTTACGGTGGGTCTTTTTTCTGTGGCGATAGAAGTTATTTTCAAATGGGGCACTGCAAGGAGGATGCTTAGCATTTAATTTGAAAATGTTAAACAATATGCAGTGCATGAAAAATAAATTGTAATTACATGTCTTAAATTCGAAAAGTTGGTACATATGTCTATTTTGTTTAGAAGTTAGATAGAAAAAATAGGCAGTTATAGGATATCCTTCAGGCACCTCACATAAATATGTAGAATGTTTGCAATGACCCACACATTGTATGGAGTAATGTTTGGACACAAAAACGCATCATGTCTCATTATGTTGACAACGTTGTAAGCTCTCGCTCATTGAACATACGAAGCTTGATAAAATATAATGAGTTGTTTCTATGAAATTTAGAAGCGAGCACAATGTTTGCAAAGAAAGGTCCATTGCATATATGCTATGTCTATCATCGCAAAAAAGTGAGTGCTAAACACCCCCCCCCCTCCCCCGAAAACCCTATGTTTGTTTTTCAAAATAGTGTCAAAGATTAAAAAATTGCATTACTAAGTATGTGATGGAACATGTACTAGCCTTATAATACCACTTGTTATAAAAATATTTGGTTGCCCTCTCTCCCGATCTACTGCCTAGATATGACCCGACTCATTTTTTTAACATTCCATTACACGATATTTTTTTCTTTTTCTTCCGTCAACAATTCTGTTTAAATTTTAAGGATTTTTTTTCTCACCTATAAATACGGACCCAATAATTTTTCCCTGAGTTGGGAGGACCACCAAACAGCATTTTAAAGATGTTTATAGGTCGATTTTTTCTCTTTACTTTGTACAATTGTAATTTTGAAAATATGGGCAAATAGAAAAAAAAATTATTCATTAAATCTCATAACCCACTCTGAATGATTTCATGCCTTTTCAACTGTTGCTCCTCTGTAATGAAAATTATAAATGCATGTTTATTTGACACAGTATACGAGGGGTGATCAAAAAGTAAACAATATCTTAGGTATTTGATATTTATATTATTGTTGAAATATTCAAGTATTTTTCAAGTGTAAAATTTTAATTGAAGGTCTTTGATAGCATATTGCTTTATTAAAAACACATCCCTTTTCAAACTTGCTTTCACCGGGCAACATAACAAGTATCATATTTAACCATCTGCCTTCCTTCACTAAAACGATATCCAATCATTGATTGAAATTATAGGAAGCCATTTAACCCACGAGTTCCACTGAGACAACCATTTTTCATCAAAAGTACCTGAATAATGACGTCATTTTCAGATTGTGACATCACAAACAAGGATCAAAACTTCAGCATATGCTATTTATAGACCTTGTGTTTGGCTATCTAATCTGAACTGTGGTTTTGTAGATATAGAGATATTTCGCGAAATTTTTGATAACGCTTCGTACTAGTAGGTACTAAAACAAGGTCATTCATATCAATTTTATGTGTCTAATTTCTTTGTGTTTTATTGTAGATAATTAAATTTTAATAGATAATATAATTTATCTGTGGCAAACTTACAAACTCTTAATTTTTAACTTTGATGGTGCTCATTTTTCCTTACCTGGAATCAAAGAGTTTAATTTTTTTTATATCAATACGTAAACTATTTAACAACTGTTCGATAATAATACTTAATAAATTACTTCAAGACACTATATGACACCTTTCCTCTTTTAAAAGTGTTCATATTATTTGAAATATTTTGCAACTGTAATTCTCTTCTACATTTAAAGATTGTTATGCCCCTCCATATTAAGAAGAGGTCTGGAAAACAAGATTCTGTGCTAAAAATAGACCACGTGCTGCTATCCATGAACTACTTTCATGGTTCTATACACTCTTTTTGAAGACAATGGTACCTTGTTTTGAACTTGAAATTATCATTTAAAAGTGCAAAATTTAGACATTTTCTCAGCAAATGGTTGTAGATAGAACATTAATGCACAGTTTGCATATTTTTTTGGATTTTTTAAGGCTCTGCTGAATTCTGTAGCTGCGCAGTTCTAAGGAGCATATCAAAAGCATTTTTCTGCAAAAGTATAGATTATATATACACAACATGCATTCGGTTATGCATATTTATTGTATCTTTATCAAAAGGACTTAAAATTTGATCAAAATATAATGTATTTAAGCCATTTGAAGAAATGTTTACATTTTGCTCTCACTGCACTAAAAGTGGCCGTACATCCCCCTTAAACATGACTTTGGGTGTGCCTAGACAAATGTAACTTGACACTAAATGATCACAGGAGTTGGCAATTTTATCAATAAATGAGAAAATAAATGGTAAACAGGCATAAATCCTACCAGTGAGCTTCGCGAGCGTAGCTACGCTCGCGAAGCTCACTGGTAGGATTTAAGCCTGTTTACCATTTATTTTCTTTTTATTGATAAAATTGCCGACTCCTGTGAAATGATGAAACTGAGAGATGAAGAAATATTGGCATGTGCATTTAGCCATTTTAAATTTAATTTAATGGATACCTTATAAACAAATTGCTGGCTTTGTTATTACCTAAAGATCTTATGCGGAATTATGAAAAAATGCACAGATGACTACCTACACCAAATGAAAACGTGAGAACTTGTTAACTTTGCAAAGCTCCTTCTTTTACCCACACCCTCGCTTCCGAATGTCGTAATCAATTAGCGGAAAAAGTTTCCAAACAAAATATTTAAAAAGAACGAAATGTATCGTCATATAATATTCATGAATCATATATAGACAGTTTAGATAATATAATGTATACTACTTGTCTAAGATAAAAAGATCACAAATGTAAACAAAAATCACAACAACCAAAGAGCGGCGTTCAGAAGTTTCTGGTGTTTTCTAAATTCCATGCTTTTTATTAGTAATAATTGTGTCATAAACATAACATATTTCCTGGTTAGGAATGGAAAGCGGAGGTTCTGGTGGCGGGGGGCCACCTGGAGACAGGAGACCACCCAAGGATGTACGAGCACTGCTACATATGTGCATGGAAGTACAGAATGAGGATAAAAAGGAGCAAGAAAATGTTGCGCAACCGATGCCTGAAGAGGTAAATTTCTTCATCAATATTTTAAAGGCCTATATGTGTTGTAAATTAATGTATAAATGATTCACAAGGTTGTTTTAGCGACGAAACATTTTAAAGAGTATCCTCTCCCCTCTGCAACTGTGCAATGCGAATGTACTCAGCATGCATATCATAGATGCTATGGAAAGATGAAAGATCTTTCAAAATAATACAAGGATCTGTCAATGAAAGGGAAGTTCAGTACCTTGTAAATGTGCTCATAATATCCTGTCAGTACTGTTAATATGATATAATTACAACTACTGTTAATCTGTTACGATTAACGTTGATATTTAATTGTGATCTTAATTCTTAATTGCCATTAATTGTTGTTTAGTCCATGTATGTGTTATCTTTAAAATCCTTCATCTATTCTGAAAAAAGGTATTCAATACAGCAGATCTGTTTAACTAAATTTCATAGCTATCTACTGTGATGGCATTATCTTTAATGAAAATTGTTAATTTTGTTTTGAATTTTGTTTCTATTACAGCGACGTCAGTGGTTGGAGAATGCTATTACTGACTTGACAGTTAGCCCAGTTGAAAGAATGAAGGCTTGCTTGCAAATTCTGACTTCACCAGACAGTGATGACAAGAAAATTATTGCAGCTGTAGAGGAAACAGCAGAATGGTGTGAAACAATAGACTTTGCTGCTGGTATGTATTAAAAATGCCTCATTTAGTTAAATTTTTCTAAGATATTTATTTTGAATTTTCAGGTTTTTAAAAGTATATTTGGAAAATGAAATTGAAAATTTTATTCAGAATAAGGTGATTGAGGATGCATGTGTATATAAATTAGTATGATTCAACTTTTGCTTGTTTTAGTCTGCAATTCTTTCTTTTATTGTCCAGATTTCTACAAGATTGGTGGATACCCAGTAATTAAAGTATTACTAAAACACAAGACACCAGAAGTAAGGTGGAGAACCCTGGATTTAATAGCAATATTGGTTCAGAACCACCCTTTCTGTCAGTTGAAGGCATTGGAAGAAAACTGGCTGACTCTGATGCTAGATATCCTAGATAAAGATGAAGACCCAAATGTGAAAATAAAAGCTCTGTACGCTATATCATGTAAGCGTAGCAATGATAAGGAAGTATTGATTCATTGTACTTATCAATCTGTTCAAAAGGGCTTTTTGTATCTGTGCAATTTTCAGTTTGATCTCATTGCTGATCCTGTTGAGATAGGTGAAAATTTTTTAAGATCTTGTGATTAAAAATCAAATTTGATGGAGGAAAATATTAGCAACTTTTAAAGATTTTATGTTTTGAAACTTCAAATGTGAGATTTTGAATAATTTTTCAGGCCTCTCAAGAGACAATGTTGAAGCCCAGAAAGTCTTCGAAAGGCATGATGGTTTCTCTGTGCTGATGAGGGCCATGCAGACAGACATAGAAAAACTAAGAATCAAGGCAGCGTTTATGCTATCAGCGTTGTGTGCCAAGAGGCCAGATTTTAAAGGTATAGTCTCGGTAAATGACAAATTTAGAAGTGAAATTTAAAAAAAAAATGTGTCTTTTTTTTGCCCCTTCCATTAAACAGAGCATGATGCTAATACAGATTTATTATTATACACAAGATCCTTGTGCGTATTGGCTATGACTAGTGCTTAGTGGGTGACCATTTTCAGATGATGGTCACTTGTTTAGGGAATCCACTTTTCTATTTGTAATCAGAATCTATCATTATACCTGTATGTTAATGCATGTTTTCTTTTACTTTATAGATGTGATGTGTGACACTGGAATGATTGACCAGTTAGTTGGAGTTTTAAGTGAGGAGCACAATTCATTTCACGAACACAACCTATCAGCCCTTCTGTCTATAGTAACGGATCATCAGAGGGCGATAGAGGAATGCCAGAGGCCAGAACTGGAGCTGGAGAAGAAACTACAGGAGCGGATCCAGTTTCTGAAGGACAAGGATGAATTCAGGGTAAATGTCAACTTTTAAGGTCTTTTAAAAATATGCATGGTATGTGTCAAGAAAATTATAAACTTTCAATAGGATGAAGTACTTGCATTGCTCTTGTGTTTTGATACATTGTTTTCATAGGTAGTTTTGCTGCATAAACACAGAGATTGAAACATGTTATCTTTGTTCTGTGAATTGTGATGAAAATTCATGCTATTTCTGTCCATTTGATTCCATGTACATGAAAATACCATTATTCCAGGTAATACCCAGTTTGATTTGAATGGTACCAAACAGTTTGATTTCAACAGTGTCAACTAGTTTGATTTCAACAGTATCAACTACAAGTATGAATTCAACAGCACTTTGAACATTTCCAACCATCTTTACAGAAGATTCTTGCCCCCTACAAGTGGACACACTATCAGAAACTTCCACTTTGTAGTTTGGGAAGGTCGTTGGAACTAATTTTATGTTTTTTGCCAGGAGTATACTTTCCTAGGTGTGGCAGTGTGTCAGCTAAGCTTCCCAGCCAAATTTGTACTAGCAAGGTTTTGACCCGATTGCAAAAAAAAGTGATGATCCTAAAACTGATGTCTTGTTTATTATTTTATTTAATTGTAGGAAGAAAGTCATTATGCAAAGGAGTTGCTGAGAATGATATCAACTGATGATGATGAAGTTCAAAGGTGAAAGAAAACAAGAAAGAAAATGGACAGATGACAGGGAAAAATGACCCAGTTTCAACTTAACAGATTCTTTTTCCTATGTTCTTTTGAAAAAGGGGACATGCATGCAGTTCACCTGTTTGTTTATGCTTGCACAATGTAATATGGTTATGTTTTTGAAAGTCATTGTAAGAAATGTTATAACCTCTTATGGTCATACATGAACTTGCTAGTGGGTAATTTGTTGATTTCTTGATACAGAGATACCCCCTAATAATCAATAATAAGGCAATAAGTCTAGTTACTTTAACTTGAACAATGATTTATAGTAAACTTGGGAAGAAGCTGTTCTTGTTTTATTTGAGAGCTTCTGAACAACAATCATTGGGAGGAATAACCAACTATTTTGTGCCATTGACACACATCACAGTTTTGCTTCTCCCTGAAAAAGGTGAAGGCAAATTGTTCCCATCACATTTCAAGGTACATATATATTTATCATATGTTTAACTGGTGTCTTCAAAGATAAAGAAGTGTAAGATTTTAAGTTTGTCATTTGAAATGAAGTGCAATTATTTAAAGACATTAATTTATCCAGTATTGGTGAAAGTGATTTTATTATGTACATTTCAATCTTTGTTGTCTATATTTAAATTAATGTATGTATTATTAATTTTAATTGGCTTTGTTAGATCTGAAGCACTAAATCAGGTATACATTGTAAATACATGTATATATTTGTGTAAGTCAGGAATACTGTAGACCAACTTTTATTATTAATGTATGTATTATTAATTTTTTTAAATGGCTTTGTTAGATCTGAAGCACTTAATCAGGTATACATTGTAAATACATGTATATATTTGTGTAAGTCAGGAATACTGAAGACCAACTTTTATTCATGTTCAAAAAATAAACGTGAGTGTCAGGACCCACCCCCTTTTTTTTTTAATATTTTACTTGTTAATGTTGAAACCATGTAGAAATTAGTCCCTCTGTGGTTAGCAATGAAAGATGCATTTTAGGCAGACAAATCGGTTTACTCAATTTGTATATATTTTACATACTGCGGTATGTATTTTTAATTGTAGCAGTCTTAAAATTGAACAGTACTAATAACATAGGTCACACAATGTTTAAAAGAGAAGGAAAGGAAATGAAAATTTTTAAGCAAAAGCTATTTTGCTTTTGTCTCCGTCCCTGATAATTAAAATTGCTTATAATGTTTCTAAAATGTTCCTTAAAAGGATACAGAGAAGAAACAAAAAGAATGCCAATGGCTGTATTGGTTTGCACATGAACATTAATTAAACCTCATTTTGCCAAAATAATACATTTTATGTCACCAAACATTGAAGAACACTTTATCAAGATGACATTTTCCTACATGGTTAGTGAGGCTCCTAAACATGATATGCAAACACAATTTTATACATAATCAAAAAAGAATGCTTTTGGTACTGGATATTGTGATTTTAATCTTAATCATGAGACTGTTAAAATATACATGTATGTACACTTTGTATATATTTATAAATGATTGTTTCATCGAAGCTGTCTTTCAGTGAATAAATTTTGTGAAAAAATGCATGTTTTATGTTTTGTGATTTGTACAAGTGTAGTATACCAGTAAAGTAGTTGATATTACAATATTTCCCTCTTTGAAAGTTAGTGGAGTTCATTTCTTGATGATTCCACCAGAATGTAAATTAGGCAAATCGATAGGTCAGGGGCTACAGAGGCCTAATATGCATGTAAATCTCATGCTCATCTGTCTTTGTGTCTGGTGCTAAGGAGGCCAAAAATGCATATAAATCTTGTGCAGCTGTCTTGGTGTTTGAGGTCAGTTGACGAGGTCTATTGAAATTGATATCGGAGGCCTCGTGTCATTTAAATCTATTAGTCTACATTTTTTAAAAATCTAAATCTACAATTTTGATTCACAATGAAATGGAAATATAAGGAATCATTGTCTAGTTAGTAAAGTATAGTATAGTATGCCAGGTACATCAACGTTAGTGAGAAACCTAGGATAATTTATGCACAACTGGCTTCGCAGTGATTGCCTTAAATGGAATCTAAGTTTTACTTCGAAATATGAAGAGAAAAAAGTCTTCCTCTCAGGAACTGTTAGACTAGAAATGTGGAGTATCTTGGAGTAGTGTAGATTCTATATTCCTCAAATCATGATCCCCTGTGGGTAGGGTGAGGCCACAATAGATATTTCAAGGGAGAAAGTCTGGTGAAGGGCTTAGTTACTCAGGTGAGTGTTGTGGCCCATGGGCCTCATTACTCCTACTACTACATTTGGCACTATGCGGTTATAGTGAGACCTGCCTGGGAAGAGCAAAAAACTAACCAACTTTGACCTTGCTCTTAATTAACTCTTAGACAATTGGTGATATGCCTTTCATACTTCACATGCTTATCACACCTAGGACCAATTACACACTTAGTTTGGACTTTCAGTAAGGTGTGGCATTCTCGACGTTACCTAATTAGCTTCTGAAATTTACACAGCTTTCCTTCACTGTTGAAATATACGGCAGAATGTCAACTGGTGTAGTAATAGCCCATTAAAAGTTCTCTCACGGCACAGAGGTGCATGGGGCATAAATCGTCTCATCATTGTCAACAATTTTAAGTTCCTGATGTTATTAATTTCTTAACCAATGAGAATCTACTAGTATTCGCCATTATGTAGCGCCGAGAATGCCACCCCTATTGAAAGTCCAAACTACTAAGGGAGAAAATTGCGTCCTAAATATTTCTGACTTAGACTTTGACCTACCTTTTTTAAAAAACACTTAAAATTTAACCTTTGTCATAACTTTTGAACAGTTACTTTCAGGGTTTTCCTTTTTCCCAGGTGTACATGTATTTTCCTTTTGATACCAACAATTTTGACTCTGACATTTAAGTTTCACTTGCTTTGACCCCAAAACTTTAACCCTATAGCTTTATCTTTTGAACAGTTGGGGCTATGGCTTTTGTATTTCATGTGTGTTTTTCATGACAATGCCTTTCCCTAGGAACTAATATTTTCTACCCTTTGGTCTTGACTTGGGAATTTGACACAATTTCAAAATAAACTTTAACCTTGGTCGTAACTTTTGAATGTTTAGCACTTGGGGTTGAGAAAAAAGTTCGAGATTTTTTCATCCATATAGAGACACCAACACTTGTCGGTGGAGAGCTTCAAATTTTGTCCTATACTCAACACTCAGGGCTATTGTGCATTTAGGGATCTTTCATGTGCCAGCACCTACTGTAAGATGGGACCTTGGTTTATAAATACGGTCTCATCCAAAGGACCAATCTCCATGTGATTTTTGAGAATTTTTCTTATCTCTCCTTGTTATTGCCTTATATTCCTTGTCATAGTTTATATGAAAACCCTTGGACCAATGATACTCTTTGATAAAAATTCTTGAGATAGGGTCCATTTTCCAACAAGTTTTACTACATGTATAAGAGAAAGGTTTGGAACACTTCGTGCAGAGAACTTGAAGAAATGACATAATTTCTTTCTTTTCTCAGTTTTTATCATCTGGACTATTAATGGATATTGGACTTTCATGAGGAGTGCTGACTTTTACAGCTGACGGCTTACTTATATACTAGGACAATGTACAGAAGCTCTTTTACTCAAATAATGGGTTATTTCAAAGCACAAATAAGTTGTCCTTGAAGGAAACAACATCCACCCGACTGTCAACTCCTGGCCTTCATATGTTAGTACCCCTTGCACCATAAGTATGACCACTAAAATGGTTTTCTGATCTATTATCAATTCTGTACCTCAGTACATGATACAGGTTTAAATGTCAAAGTTAACTGTCGACTGCAAAAGTCGGTGCTTCTCACAAAAGTCCATTCAGAGCAAGTTGAATCCAATCTAGAATATTGTTAAGTTACCGTCATTATCTACATAATTATGTACAGACTCTGAAACAACAGCATCCTTTTAATCTTCAAAAAATAACAAGGCATTCACTTTGCAAAATTTGATTATAATTTTTCCAAAATCAGCATTACAAAAAAAAAATTCTCAAAGGCTGTTTAAAAGAAAACTCATGCAAATCATCAAATTTGAAAGAACATGGCATTGATATGTTATCAAAACTTTAGAAAATGGAAAAAGAAAAATTGTAGTTCAACCTGGTCACACTAAAAAGCACTTAAAAATACACAAATAATGTATCTATACCTATTTAATCTACAAATAATCTAGTCTTGGTCCAAGTTGTATTTTGAATTCTATTTGATCACAGGTACTTGTGGGGCTAGTTGGACATTTTTTTTTCACAAATTATATTTATTACACTTATTAATCATGTGTACAATAGGAGAAAATTGTGAAACCCCCAAAATAATCGCTCCACAAAAAATACTCCAGTATACATTAAAAGAGAGATGTATACTGGGGTATTTGTTTTTTGTTTTTGTTTTTTTGTGGGGGGGGGGGGGGGGGGGGG
>PRKT01000195.1:923290-935494 GCA_003671525.1 Saccostrea glomerata
GGGGGAGGGGGGGTAGGGGAATTGATTTGTGGTTAATGAAGTGTTGAGTACTTATGTACATGTATATACATGAATCTATCTTGAGAAAATGATATTAGTGATTTCACAATAGTTTATGCATAAACTACATGTAATATTGTTGTTAACCCTACAGCATGAAATCAAGAAAATCTCATTTTTGCATGGGGTATGAGCTTTTGGTCAAAATACTGTGATCTTTGTTTCTTGAATGGTAATTTGGGAAACATATTCATGATGTTGGTCTTATGTAAAAATTTATATCAACAGACTTTATGAAAAGATAAAAAAAAAATGTTGCAACCACAGACCAATTATTAAAAATTTACACATCATTTTAAAAAAAATTCACAACAATTACAGAACAACACAAAATTAACAGCTCATAAACTATTTCACATCAAAGTACACATACGAAAAAAAACTTAAAAACTGTCAAAAAAGTTTTTAAAAATTGTATAAATATGATATGTTTGTTGACCACTAGTGATACAATACACACTGTACATGTTAATGCAAGACTGCCATAGAGATTTGTCAGCAAATCTCAAAGTTGAGAAAAAAAATTGTGCCAAGTCATGTTACAATGAAGTTTCTAAATCTTATCAAGTTACAAAAGCCAAAAATGTTTGAGTGAGGAAAAATTATACTTTGTAAATTTTAATACAAGAAATCTGTACTTTGAGAAAAAGATTTCAACAAAAGCTGCTATAAATATCAACCATATTAAAGCAACTATTCAGAGATCATACATATATTTATCTTTAATGAAACTAAAAATATATTGCTATGGTTTTTCGCAGCAGTCTGTCTTGAAGAAATTCAATAAGCTAGGTGGAATTAAATCTATTAATAGTTTGGTACAGTATCTCTATATATACAAATTACATTGAATTTATCACATAAGCATATGTATACATCATTGCACATGAATTATTGCATAAATAAATACAAAATGAGCATGCATGACTGTGTATAAAAAATGGAATGTACAAATGGATTGACTATTTGAACAGTCTTCTGTTGAATTTTATACAAGAATGAGATTCTAACTACTAAAATATTTTGATAACTATCTAATTTATACATCGGGTTGGACACCAGATATTTGTTTCACTATCTGTAATAGTTGTTTCATTATTTACTGGTAAATAACTGATTCATTTCATGCCATTTTTATTACCGTTGAACTCATGCACTCCAATTAATTGAACAAAACTGGACCATTTCAAAAATGTATAAATGATTTTGCAACATAATGTCACCATAAACAGTAGGGTCTTGGTAAATGCAAGAAGCATGATTCATTTCATACTAAAATTTGTGAATTTTTTCTTCAAATTTTACATCATCAAATTAACTTTTAAATTGGTGACTTAAAAAGTGAAATGCAATGGGAAGTTGTACAACATTGAGCATATTACATTACATAAATAACATTAATTTAATTTTATCAATAAACTGATTGAGGTATAATTAAGAAATACCATGTCTACAAATACTGGTAAGGTATCATACCATTTCATTCTTAATGGTATCCAACCCTATTAATACAACAATTTAAGAGTACTGATATCAAACATATAAACTTGGATATACATACCGGTAATAACAATAAAATTATAATTTTAAGTGAAGAATAATAATGACTTTACACTTTGAACGTTGTGTTCCAAAAAAAAAAATGGTCTTGCTCTAAAAACACTGTGTGGTTCCATAGATGTTAAAAGGATGTCATTTAAAAAAAAAATCTTTACAAGATCTTTGTAACCTTCAATCTGATTGACACAATGGTAACTTTTTTTTTTACCTTATATTTATTTTGTGAACAAATTCAATTTTAACAAAGTTACAGAGCATTATCATCATCATGGAAATCCGTCTCTTCTTCATCCCTCTGGAATGGCAGACGGAGACCCTTATTGCTTCGCATTCTCTTCCTCATAATGCCGCAGCCCAGGGCAAACCCTAGCAGACTCCCAAGGACGAAACATCCCACACTGATACCGGCCACAGTGCCCGCCATGTTCAGATTGTGCTCCTGTATGTCCCCTTCACTGAACAGACTGTGGAGGATCCAGTTCCATTCCATGTCATCCCCAACGCCTTTACTGGACAGGTCATCCCCGGTCCAAATGACCATTCCTGTAAACATCACCAAATTATTAATACTTCATGTGAACATAAATAGGTCATCTCCAGTCCAAATGACCATTCCTGTAAACATTACAGTATTTCATGTGAACAATAACAGGTCATCTCTGGTTCAAATGACCATTCCAGTAAACATTACTGTTTTAAAATAAGTCATGTGAACATTTATAGTGTATTTCCTTATCACTAAAAATTGCTACCAACTCTCACTCAAGGTTTTTGCACACATGAAAAATTTGCAATGTACACTTCACACCTAATGATAGACTATATTTGCTGACCATGTCATTGTATTTACCATAAAATTTTCAAAATAATGACTTTAAATAAACCACCAAAAGACCATGTTTTCGATAGTTTTTATATTTATGAAACAATTTTTTGGTGATTTTACCTTTAAACTTCATGGTCCTGATGTACATGTATTTGTCCAGTAGACTGTCATGTCCTTCATACCACAGCTGATGCTGTACACCATTGTCCTACAAAAGTCCAATATTGCAAGATATTTTGCCCCAGGTCCATATTTAACTGATAACAGACTTATTAATAGGTCAAAACTTCTGTGAAGTTCAATTACATATAATTTTTGAAATAATTTTAATAACCAAAGAAAATATTCATTATATGCTTGTATTTAATCTTCAATATCATGCAAACATACCATTTTTGCAACATGTATTCAAAGTAAAACTCAAAATATTCAGATTCTTCTACAGTTTATGGTCTTGGGGTACAAAGTGTTTTCTTATAATCATGCATTTCAAATGAGAGGCCTATGGGCCATATCACTTACCTGAACACTTTGGCTAGAGAAAAGCATTTCAGTTCATAATTGAACCATTTAAATTCTGTACTAAAATAAAATACAGCTTTACTGCCAAGTTTATCCTTGAAACTTGGCCAGTAATTGCATATGAAAGAATTCGAAGTACCAGTACTTACTTTAACATTAATGTAGTCAGATCTATAGATTGGATGGTAGTGGTGTGACTTTTTATTCTGGTACTGTACAGGATATTTAGCTTTAATCTCCGACACACTGATTTTTTTCCTGTTCGATGTATCACAAGCAGTTGAGTTAACTTTCTTGCCAAAAGAGCAGGTTAGTGCTTCTTGACCACCAGTCTTTTTCTACAAATACATAAAAAACATCTAAACATTCGTTATTAAACTTTTCGGGGCTTTTGGGATTCAAAACTTCAAGTGTAAAATTTATTTTTATTAAAAGTGGTTTGAAGGTCAAGTTGAAGGTCATAAGAAAAATAAGCCTGTCAAATATCTGTTTTAAAAATCTCAAACACTGATCTCAAAAGGTTCAAAATGTCTATACTGATTAACTTTGCCCCCCAAAACATCATACACAGTTAAATTGTTTAGTATGAACAAAAATAAGAGCAAATTTTTACATTAATATTTTTGGGAATCTCTCATGAAATTTTCAGTCAAACAAAACTCTAATACAACAGATTACACGACTGTTGGCTTATCTTCCCCCTTCTGAAAAAGGGCAAATTATCTTTTCTAGAACTGCCACATTACCCTACCCCAGTTCTATCAATAAGAATGTACATCAATCATTTACAAGATGAAGAAAAGCAATACACACCTGCACTGAAGAATTACTACAGGTGTAATCATAGCCATGCCAAGGAATTCCAATCAACAGCTTGTCTGGAGTAATGCCATGATCTATGTATTCTTCTACACCTGAAAGAATAAAACACTGTTTATTGAGAAATGTCTTTTTGGATTGTTTGAAACAGTCATGATCTTTATGAAAAAAATACCAATATTTTTACAAAATTATTTGAAAAAATTATCACCTTTAACAGGTACATGAACATGTTTGAACACTAATATGACACCTTTTCTGTCTAAATGTATTAACCTTGGTTGTGCGTTGATCAGTTTTCATTGTTTTTCTTTTGATGAATATTAATAGAATTGCACTAAACAATACTTAGTATGTACATAAAACTGAATTAATGGCAATGGGATGAATGCATATGATTAATCAGGACAAAAAGCAACACTACATACGTTAAAGGCAATAATAGAATTCATCAGCCTATTCCATTTCAAAATATTGCACTGTACTAAACAGCAATTCTTGAACTCAGACTATTAATGATAGCAAAATACTTACCATACACAAGACTTGTCATTGGCATGGTGGCTTTGGCAATGCAGTTGGTATTGGTATCACATGTGATAAAGCTTTCAGGACTGGTGATAAAAGCAGCACAATGCTCGGTCAGATACTTGGCTAAGCTACAGTCACCGTCATAACAAGGAGGTTTGTATGGAACAATACACAGCACCTACAGAGGAAAATTGTAGTGGTTTTAAAAGCAGTATAGATATAAGAATGGCTTCTTTAATGGTCTGTGTAGAGAAAGATGTAGTAAATGCTCAACATTTCTAAACTTCTAAAAATTAAATACTATAAAGGTACTTTTATCAGTATGGTTTTAGTTCCAGCGTACTTTGAATATTACTATTATATATAAGGAATATAAAGGGAAACAATTTTTTCAGGTAATTTATTACTCTTAATTGGATTAAACTAAATTGTGATTCTGTGAAGTTTTGACCCACTAGGAAAAAAGTATCTTTACAGTTTTTAAGATAAGGAAAATGAACTTTTCAAAGATCATAACATATTGTATTAAAATATTAAAAAAGTAAAAGCACTGAATTATATGCTCCTCGTCTATTGAAATAATCTAAAATGATCATAGCCTTAATGAGAAAATCGGTCAATCCTACCTCTGCACTGTGAGGATGGAAATAGTTTTTAACCATGTATTTCAGCAATCCTAGCACTTCCTGAATATGACTGCTATCAGCTGTACATTGTCCCAACAGATCTAGCAAATCTAGAGCTACATAATCCACATATAGCAGGTCCTTCTTAGCTGCAACCTTATTCAGCCAGTTCTGTAGCTCGGGATCTGATGTATTTGTAATTACTGGCACTTTCTCTGAAATCAAAATTTAAAAAATTTTCAATTACAAAATAATAAACATGATAAACAATTTTTAAAAAAACAACTTTTTTTGTTCCACTACAATGTTTTTCAATAAATGTAATACTAGCTGCAATACCCTCCCCATTTTTTTTTGGGGGGGGGGGGGTTAGAGGAAACATCAGATTAAAAAAATATGAGAGGGCTACATTATTGCAGCTAATGTAATACATTTAATCAATGATCTAGCAATTTACAATAAAGAAAATTTAGTTTAACTTCACATTTCGTATGAAATTACCAATAAATGCAAAGTTGGCTTTATATTTGTGAGCAGTACACATCAGCTTTTGAGCAGTAGGATTTGGGACTTCACTTGTAGCAATGACTGTGGTAATTTCAGACCAAGGCCATTTTGAGTGGTCTGCTATGCCTTCTGCAACAACTACTTTCTGCAATGGAAAAAAAATGACATATTTCAAGAAAACCATTTGTCATATGATTAATGTCCTACAATTTTACATCACAAATTGAGAGTAAGGGGATTGAAGCTAAAGTATTGTTTAAAAGGACCACTGACATGTGAAAAATGTTAATCTTTACTTAAAGAACTAGAGTTCCTACCTGTTGAGAGATGTTGTACTCAAAACATAAAAAGTTACCTATATTTTGTGACTGATTTCTGACCACAAACTTCATACATATTTAACAAAATAATAAAAAAAACTTTAATTGCATGCAGTTGAAAAAAAATTCACAACTGAACAATTATCATTTCAATGGGAATATATCCTTTGTTTAGACTTGTTAAACTGTAACAATGATTTATACAGACTGCTGTTTGAAATGTCGATCCACAGCACATACATGAGTGATCCGAGATTCATTAGAGTCGGATGAATCTTGAATTAATATATGAGTAGTATCATACCTTCATCTTTTTGCCCATTTATTAACAAATATTCAAGAAAAACTGTACCAAAATACTTTTATCAAGCTTATTGAAAAATTGATGAGGCTATACATGTTTATAGTTAAAAAAATTCACGAGATTGTGACAATGTGCTGGTCATTAATAAATCACAGGGCTTACATTTGTTCATACAGACTACTCACTAGATCATATATCATTATAGCGAGCGCAGCTCGTCACTGCAAGCTCTTAAAGCAACGCCTGTGCGAAGAGAAAAATTCGGACTACTGCACATTCATTCGATAGAATTTTTTGATGCAGCAATTTGACCCACAATGCATCACTTGTTAGAGCTACGTTAAAGCTACGTTCTCGCGAGAATAGCAGCAAAATTTCAACTAAAAGTAAATATGCCCTGATTTAATGGATAAATATTGAAGATAAACAGCAAACAAAACGTTCTTCCTTTACTTTCAGCACTGTTTAGGGTTCTTATCGGAAATGTAACTTACATTTGACGTCATGTGACGTCAGAGTCTAGACGCACCAAATGTCACGTGCACTTTGACGAGCCCAATCTAAATTATTTAAGAAATAAGGTATCATTTATAAACATCTATCGGGATATAAATACGGGTTGGTCACGAGATTAAATTCCATAAAGCCCGTAGGGCTTTATGATGAATTTAATCTCGTACCAACCCGTATTTATAGCCCGAAAGATGTTTTAAATTGATACCTTATTACTTATATTTACATTTGTGACTTATTCATACTTTATGTTTGCCTGATTTGTGACTTGTAACGTGTGAAATGCATTATTTTTCAATCCCAATGGCATGTACGTAATCCACTGAATGCACGTCGACCCTGTATGACGTCACTGAGTAATTACGTCAAACGGTTATCCATACACACATCTATGACCTCTTGACCCCATACCGGTATTTATACAGTTATATCTACACATTGCTTTTTGTAGTGTTATAATAGAGGAAAACATTTGCAAATGTAAAAAATATAACTAAATAAATATCTGCGCTCGTCCTAACGGTATATTATATGCATGTAAATTGACATGTATTGTCATTGTTTTCTAAAGTCAAACAAAAATTTAAAACAAGACAAACCTCATCATTGTACTCAAATTTATGCACTCTGCAATACATAGGGTCACATGGACACTCATGATGGATATTGTACTTCACAGCATTATCAGATGAAACCCCGGAAATGAACATTAAAAATTGTACACAGAACGTCAACTCTATCCACAATACTTTCATTGTTTTAGTTATGATATTATGAGAAGTATTAACTTATAAATGGTCCAGTGTGTTGAGTGTACACAAATCAACTTTTCAAGCAGCTAGGGGACATTTAGTCATACTTCCGGAAAGACCGATTTGAATCAATTCATACACAACATATTCGTCTTCAAGAACTCTGATCACCCAAAAACTTGTATTCATAAAAGACCTCTTAAAGGCCGGCAAAAGATTTACAAAGCCTCAAAAGAAAACGACAAAATAACATAACATTTACCTCTCTGGTAAAGTTCCTGATCTTATTGTAGCAAAGGCTAGAGTCATTCAAGAACTCTGATCACCCAAAAACTTGTATTCATAAAAGACCTCTTAAAGGCTGGCAAAAGATTTACAAAGCCTCAAAAGAAAACGACAAAATAACATAACATTTACCTCTCTGGTAAAGTTCCTGATCTTATTGTAGCAAAAGCTAGAGTCGGAACACACGCATGATCTTAATTTTAAGGTCGTCGAACACGTGAATGAAATTATGAAAAATAAAATTAGGGTGAGCAAATAGGAATGACGCATTTTCTCCTCAGGTCGTAAGTTACGTTGCACCTATTCCCTCATATTCTTCGAACTTGAGTTCCTCCTGTGATGTCACATCCGGAAGAATTTTCCTTAAATTTACTTCCCTTTTTTTTCTTTCAATTTATAAATTAAAAAAAAAAATTAAAACAATTTGTAAAAATAATAATATTTCATTACACCAGAAATAATAAACTATGTTTTGTCATAATTAAAAATAAAATTAATTGAGATAACAAGAGAAAATTTTCACAGAATACAAAATCTGATTTTCAAACATTTCAATGATAGATTGTAATGTAAAAGGACCCCCACAATTAGCCGTAATTAATATTTAGACGACAGACTAAAGTGATCCCTTACAGTTCGAACTCATGTGTCGCCTGTATAGGGTTAATATAAATTTTGGATCCTGTTTGACACAGGAGAGAAAACTGGACATTGACAAATAATTTTAATTGTATACACACACGTGGACATCCTTATTTAGCTCACCTGAGCTGAAATCTCAAGTGAGATTTTCTGATCACATTTTTTCCGGCGTCCGTCTGTCTGTAAACTTTTTTGACTTCTTCTCAAGAGCCACTGGACCAATTTCAGCCAAACTTACCAGAGTAAATTTAATGGGATTCAAGTTTGTTTAAATTAAGGACCTGGCCCTCTTCGAAGGGGAGATAATTAAAAAAATATATTAATGGCATCATGCAAAAATCTTTTCAAGACTCACTGTGCCAGGAAAGATGAAACTTACTTGGAAACATCCTCGGGTAGTGTTGATTCAAGTTTGTTCCAAATTTAAGCTTGACCCCCGAGATACGACAATGGATGATTATATGTAAAGTCTTACATATGTCAGATTAGTCAGTATATGAAGTCATCCTCTAGATGTGTACATTTAAGTTTGTTAAAATCATGACCTCGGGGGAGGGGGGCATGATGGATGATCAAATTTCTTACATAGGAACATGTATAGGAACTATATTGAAAAATTCTTCTTCACAAGAACAGCAATTCAAATGAAAGCATCAGGTATATTGTAGATTCATGGTTGTTCAAATCATGACCCCCTGGGGGTAACAAAGACAGAGATACCAGATGTGGAAATTTTGCAAAAAAAGGACGGTAAATAACGATATGGATTTACTTGATACTTTGCTGCAAACAAGTTTATATGCACCTAAAACAAAACAATTCACTAGGAAAGACATGAACTACAGTACTTTATTATTAATTTAAAGAGGAAATGAAAGCAAGTACATGGTAGCTTATAAAGAGTCTGCAGAGGGAACACCGCGGATTATGAGATTCAGTGACTTAGCAAATCCTACATCAACACAAGCATGTAAAAGCCCTTGAAACTGCAGAGCAACTTGACAGTACCTCTAGAAGACTTCTTTGAATTTATGTAGCTAAACAGGGTAATAAGTTTCTGAATTTCAAAATATAATATTAGCAGATTGGAACAGGACTACAATAATGCTTTGATATCATATGTACTAAGAGTAAAAAAAAAAAGTTCAGGATCTAAGAATCCATCTAATTCATTCTCAATAGATTACGCATGTTATTTTTTAAAAATGTATAAAGTTTTAAGTTTGGCTAACAGGTACTTCCAATTCCTTCAATTTCAGATCTTTATTAAATCCAGGAAACAGTTCTCTTGCTCCTTATAATGAGAAAAATCCATTCATCCATCAGTTAAAAGCTGGAAACTCATACCGTCTGCAGAATATTATTAATTCGTTCAATTGCCAAGTTAAACTTTGATATTTACCCTGAATATTATTCAAATGACACTCAAATGAATGTGCAAACTATACAGTGAAGAACATAATTAAATTTAAATAATTTCAAATATTACATGGTACTCATAAACAATGTTTGAATTAAAAGTTGTAATTTATATAAATAACAACATTTATACATGTAATATGTATTAATATTAAAAAAAATATCTTGTAAGTTGTTTTTTTGTTTTGTTTAATACTACAGTGAAATGTGTGACTTTTTATATGTGAATCAAATTATGGTCGCCTCAATAAGAAAAACAATGAAAATGTGTGACCTTAAGTATAGAAGTATAAGCAATATTATTCTATAAATAACTTTTATGGTTGCCATGGTAACACAGTGTGACCATGCAAAACCAGTAACTAAGATTGTGTTAATGCTACTGTCTTGAGGAAAAACATTTAATCAAGAAATAAATTAAAGGACTCCGCTTAAATAGTACTTATCTGTTAGAACTGAAGTTGAATATCATATATTGATAAAATTTGATGAAGAAAACAACACTGTTGCTATGGGTACCAAGAATGGAAAATGTTCGATTTTGTGAACTTTATATCAATATTAAACCCTATGTGCCAACTTCCTGCGTCCACTTAGAGATTGTATGATAGTCAAAATTAAAAGTCAGGTTAGCTGTTAATAAATATCAATCATTAAAGTTTTGGTAATCTACATTTAAGAATACATATCCAAGGAAAGAAAATATTTTTCAGGTTTTTAAGCATATATTTTCTGCTTATTTCCATAGCAACGCTCTATTTAAAGAATCTAATCTGATTATTTTCAAATGGGAAAACTAGGAGCACACCAACATCTTAAAAAATTGATCATTAATTATGAGGAAATGTGCTTTTTTAAAAGATAAGATCAGATTTAAACATACAGAGTGTTACTTTGTAGGCTCTTTGTGGTATAAAAACCTTGGCAACCACTGCCAACCAAAATGAAATATCATATTTTGTTCTTGGTATATGTTTCAAGGCTTTTTTTTCTATTATAGGTCACATTTCATCCTATAATTGCTTTTTATTTTTACGTGTATGAAAATTCAATGAATATTTTTTTTTACTTTTGAATACTTTGTTACCATAGTAACGTATGTAATAGTTGATTTATCAAACATGTTTATCATGCATTTGAGACATCTGACCTTCAACTTTTTGAAACAGTCCTTGCCAATTGTTTACTTTGCCACAAATGTTAACTATGGGGGTCTAAACATGTTAAAAAATTTAATTTTTCGAACTTTAAGACATGTTGCCATGGAAACTATAAAACATAGCAACCAATTTTTGCCTGCTTTCAGTTTAGGGAGTGTCATTAGATGTCAGTATTATTTTGTCAGTCATATTGTGTCAGTCTAGTTCAATAGTTAAAGTCTCAGGATTACCAAAGATTTAAGTCACATGTCTAGTCAATATTTTTGTTTACATTGAAATTACAAGTTAACTGTTTACTTTCCACATACATGTATCAGTCTCTAGTCATATATGAAATTAATGTGTTCAAGAATGTACTACTTATAATTTTTGATTCAAAAGTCGGAGCCAATAAACGTCGTTTGTTTTACATTGTCTCCTCCTCCTTTTTCAGAACTCACTCCATTTTGAAACCGGTTACAATTAATTGGAGCTATTCAACTGCATAAAAAACTTTTGACTATCCTGTTACCTTGACCTTCCTTTTCTTTAATTTGTATTTTGCTTCGTTTTAAAGAAACCATTTAAGATATTTTTATCTAAGCATGCACTTGTACGAAATTTGGTGAGAACTTATCACCTATATCCATTTTTTTAAGATTTTAATTTCAAGAAACTGTTCAAGATATTTTCATCAAACTTCATACACTAATACAAATTTTCATGTTGCATTACTAATGTACACTTGGCAGGGCATTCATGTCTAAAATCTGACCCTTGATCCACTCCTGTACTTTAACAGCCATTCTCTGTAACCACTTAAACTTCGTTGCCACGCATGGTCACCGATTTTGATGAAACTTCACCCATGCTTAGTACTTGACACCAGAAACAAATATAAAACAAAATTTCGGTTGCTATGGCAACAGCCGGAAAAGTTTGAAAAATTGAGATTTTCAGCCACTTTAAATCTTGACTGTGGCTTAATAAAAACTAGAAAAAGCAAACAAACCATTCTCACAAAAACATGACACCTTGATGCCACTTATACTGTAAAGAAACTGTTTAGAATATACCTCTATGTAAGTGGTAACCAAGGGTACATTTGGAATACATTTAAAATGCTGAAATATTCTGAAAAACACTCTGTATTCACTAATGGTGTTACATGCTCAAACTCAATCAATGACATTTGATTTTTAGTTTTACGGATCCGCCGACTCTAAAAATTTGCATTTCAAAAAAAAAAAAAAATCGGAATTTTTCAATCCGCTCGTGTCAAACCTGTGTTTTATAAAAGCAAATCAGTCAGAAACGTAAAAGAGCACATGTGCAGAATGGTAGAAGAAGGTGAGCTGTCAACTTTGATTTTATCGAGA
>PRKT01000196.1:0-16439 GCA_003671525.1 Saccostrea glomerata
TTAAATCACTCTTTTGCAGGTGAACCACTTGTAAGAAACTGGGAATGAAGGACAGCTCATGAAAGATAGAAGGAGCCAAAAGACTACTTTTTGTAATTTTGTAGACCTCCTCTTAATATGGAGGTATATAATAATCTTAAAAAGTAGAAGAGAAGTACAGTTGCAAAATGTTTCAAATTAGGTGAACACATTTGAAAGTTAGTAAATAGTGTACCTGTTGATATAAAAAATCTTCTACTCCTTGATTCCAGGTAAGGAAAAATGAGCAGCATCAAAGATAAGAATTAAGAGTTTGTAAGTCTGACACAGATAACTAATTTTATCTATCAAAATCTTGATTTTCACCAATGAAACACCAAGAAAATTAGACACATGTATCGAATTTATATGACCTTGTTTTAGTACCTGTTAGTATACTGTATCAAATAAACATTTGCAATTTTCATCACATTGGAGCACCATTTGAAAAGGATTGAAATCATTCAGACTCAGAGTGGGTTAGGAATTTACTGAATAAAAACTTTTTTTTCTATTTGTCCATGTTGTCAAAATTACAATTTTACAGAACAAAGAAAAACATAAACATAATTAAATATTTTAGAGCATCTTCAAAATGACATTTGGTAGTCCTCCCAACTCAGGGAAAATCTACTGGGTACGTATTTATAGGTGAAAATTTTCTTCCTTAAAATTCAAAACTTATTTGTCGACGGAATGAAAAGAATAGTAACCGTGTAATGGGATGTAAAAAAAAAATGAGACGGAGCATTTCTAGGCAGTAGGTCGGGAGAGAGGCAACCAAACATTTTTTTTTTATAAAAAGTGGTCTTAACAATATAAGGCTAGTACAGGTTCTATCGCATATTCAGTGATGCAAAATTCGTTGGTACTATTTTGAAAATTAATAAACATAGGATTTTTGGGGAGGTGGGTTTGGGGTTCGGTTTGGGGGTAGCCTTCTAGCCTTCCACGTTTTTTTTTTTGTGCGAAGATAGATACAGCATACGCAATGGACCTTTCTATGAAAACAGTGTGCTCTTTTCTTAATTTCAAAGAAACAGCAATATATTTTAACAAACTTTGTAACGCAGCACAGTTAAGGTTAAAGTAATGAGGCGGGGCCTAATTTGTACGGAAAATGTTTACTATGACGTCATACATACTATAAGGTCTTCACATTACCACAAAATGAAATTAATTGCTATTTCAAACAGCTGGATAGGTGTACACTGTATACTACATACATACTTACTATTACATGCAGTTTTGTCGTTTGTTAAATCCCACACAACAGTATACATGTAAGATTCATTAATACTAAAATGAAGAACATAAACAATTATGCACTTGGCAAAGTTGAAGATATTTTACTCTATGTGTGCAACATGCATAGTTATGTTTCCTTATTTACATGGACTTATACAAACTGTATGAATCGTATATGCTGAATGGTTAATTGTTCACGGTGACAAAAGTTAAAAAAAAATAACGAACGTAATTAACTGTTCAAACTTACTTCTTAATAGTTTATTTTGTTCATTTTAGTTATAATAAGAAAACATATTTCACTCTTGCATCTCTTCGTCTTTAATCATGACATACAGGTAAAACAGGGCGTTGTTACCTGGATACTATTTATATTCCTCTTCTTAATGTGTAACGCAGAAATACCCGGGAGTTTTAGACCGTGAAAAAATTATAATACGAGCCTTTTTTTTATTTTACATACATAACCGTTTGATGATTTTGTACAAAAAAGAGATAAGATAGCAAACCAGCCAAAAAAAAACTATATGCAGATCTCCCCAATCTCATTTTTTTTTCGCAAATATATGAAATATACACGTTTTTGTGATGAACGATGAGATTGCAAAATAACTTTTAGGAGATTTTAGGAGAATACCTCAAACATTTATAGGCATTTATTTTTTGTTTCTAATATTCAATTAGTTCAACCCTGAGTGTAAGCTGAATAAATTATATTTAAAAAATGCGTACCATCAAAATATCGAAAATATTGGTATACAAAGGAAGGTTCGTCACAAAGAATACACCTGTTTATTATGAAAGCCATAATAATGCATAAATGTTTTTAAAAAAAACTTTCAAAAGCGCAATTTTTTTTAATTATGAATGTAAAATTTTTCAAATTTTACGGAAAATTACCACCCACAGTCAAAAATTTGAACTTCCTAGAAAAAACATTTATTAAAGTTTAACGCAAATGGTTCGTATTGAATTCATTTAGCTTGGCGTTTTTAAAAGCAAATTAATGAAATATTAATTATATATGTTTTAGTATTTTCTATATTTCAAGAGAAAATCTTGTATGTTTTATATACCTTTTTCTTGAGCCATGTCATTTATATAAAAGAGACGACTCTTTTAGATGTGCCTCATATCCCTGGCAAATTATTGTCTGCAAAAATGTCAGAATTGCATGCATCAATCATAACTGATTTTCAATCCTTATAGTAGCTAAATTGTACACCATGAAAAAAATCTTTTTTTCCTCAATAGAAAATATTTTTATTCAAGTATGTTTTCATCCATAACTCTTGGATCATTTTCTTACAGATGATCTTCTTTAGTTTTTGAAACTGTGATTCATTGTTTATTATTTTATTTCATATTCAAGGTTATGATAATATTGTCAAACACATGTATGTAACGACGGCACACAGATCAGAATTCGGCGAATTTACACTGATAAATCGGACAGGAAATGGATAAAACTTCTGATGTTATTCTATAGATTCCATTAAAACTTACACTACAGGAAGTACTCAGCCATGATGTCATCATGTGACGTCTATGATTAGAAAAAAAAGTTGTCTTATTGAAAAGTAAAACAAAGTTAAACACTTCCCCGGGAATAATTAATTTCTATTAATTGTAATAGTAATACAAAATTTTAAATGGGAGGAAAATTTAAAGTCGAAATTCACAGTGTGACTGATTGCACATGTGAGGGATTAGACAGCTTTCACTGTATATCTTAATCATACTGCTTAAACCATTATTCTTGAAATATACCTTTATACTAATTAAAGGGAACTGAATCTTATCCTCTTCATTGTTTTAATCATAACAAACTTTAATCTCTAATCAGAACAATCAGCGTTTCTCCTAAACCACGTATATATAATAATCAAAGCGTCCTTTTGTCAATTAGCAATAGATTAATTTAAGAATTAGTTTTTCTTATTTAAGCATATTTTTTTTTATAAAATCATGTCAGAATAAAGAAATCTGAATGCAACCTATGTATTATATTAAATATTATCAACAGACAAAATGTGAAGCGTGGAATCGTTGAAAGTAAAATAACAACTGAAACAGTTGGTTTAGATGGAACAAAGAAATAAAATGAAATGCTCTGTAAAGAAAATCAACCTGAAATAATAAAATAAAAAAAAATCTGTGGTATATTAAATCAAGTGCTTTAAGTAGTCTGGTCATATAAAAAGTATCCATTGGTATCAAACACGTCGTTCTTATTCAGAATATCAGATTCAAGTTGACACCAAACCTCTATATCTTTAAATTACATTTTGTTATCTTTTTATGTCTGTTAGAGGGAGACTAGTGATTTGATATTGTTATTGCCCTCATGCTGCAATAAAATAGCTGCATTTAAAAATGAAGAAGTTTACATCAAAATTGCCTGTAAGACTCATATGTCACCCGAGCATCATGTAACAACTTTCGAACATCATGTTGTAAACGAGATATCACGGCAATCACAATTTTGAACGATGTACCATTGCTACATGTAATCATCAATAAACGATTAACATGCTAAGTTTAACTACGTAATACCGATATGCAGAGAAAGGGAATATAAAAAATGCACTTTCAAAAAGACTGCACTTGGTGACATATGGAATGGAATGCAGAATTATTTTAATAATTGTAATAATTGTAGGTTTATTTCTCTATATTATATATTTTATTTTATATAGACTTACAATATTTTCTCACCTCTTCATTATAAATCCTGTGTTTTGTTTTATTTTTTAACTTTTGGAATTAAGCTAATGGTATTTAGTATCTATCGTTGTTAAAAAGTACAAAAAAATGCTGCTATTGTAATGGATGAGAGAGTTCAAATTACAACTCATACAATGGACATTCCCTAACAAAAAATACTATAGTTAACTTTAGTGAACTATAGTCTACTATTGTTTACTATAGTTAACAATATTCCAAAGTTAAAACTTTGAAACTTTGATTTACTATTGTAAAAACGTTGGAACTTTGATATTCTGTAGTAAAAACTTTGGAACTTTGATTTACTATGGTGAAAACTTTGGAACCTTGATTTACTATGGTGAAAACTTTGAAACTTTGATTTACTATAGTTAAAACTTTGGAACTTTGATTTACTATAGTGAAAACCTTGGAACTTTGATTTATAATGGTGAAAACTTTAGATCTTTGATTTACTATGGTGAAAACTTTGGAACTTTGATTTACTATAGTGAAAACTTTGGAACTTTTATTTACTATAGTAAAAACTTTGGAACTTTCATTAAGTACTATAAAACCCTTAGAATTATGTTTTTGCTTCCCATTCAGTACATTTTATGAAATTTCAAGGAGTTTCACAGAACGTTTAAAAAAGCCGACACGTCCCAAAATGAACGAAGTACAAGAAATGAATTCTAATGTAGAAATTGTCTGTTGCACCGATAAATAAGTAATATTTATTATCATTTTTGGGAAAAAGGTTCTATAAGATAAAAATTACGTCATTAAGAATCTAAATATTTGCTTCCTTGACTTCAGATAACATTTTTTTCTACTTTTAAATTAATTACTTTGCATACCTTAATTAAGAAGAACAACAAAATCTGCCTAAACAAACCAATACCATCCCCCTAAAACAGACTTTTAATAAAAAGAAAACATAATAAAACTAAATACAAAACCTTTAATACTTTAATTTACTTTAGAAAAACTTTGTAACTTTGATTTAATGTAGTAATAACTTTGGAACTTTGATTTACTATGGTGAACACTTTGGAACTTTGATTTACTATGGTAAACTTAGTTTGGAATTTTGATTTACTATGGTGAAAACTTTGGAACTTTGATTTACTATAGTAAACTATAGTTAACTATAGTTTACTATAGTCTTTTTGTTAGGGTTGCGCCTATATGGTTTTACTTTGTTTACATACCCGATCGATTAAATGCGATGACATCTTACTGACTAAAGACATTATGGAAGATAAGTAAGATGTCTAAGAACTGCTACTCAATTATCAAGAAAACAAAGTCCAGACTGTGTTCAAGCAAATTTGAAACCTGGTTTGGTCGCGTCACTAAACGTCGAGTGATTGCTCCGTGAATCGTACAAATACGTAGTAAAACGTGTTGTAATCATACAACATTTTAGACCATGAACCTGATTTTTTACATAAATATAAACAAAAGATAGCAATTTCATCAGACAAAGGTCATACGTTTCTGTATACATTAGGTTTTCCGACCTTGCTAACAACCACCGTATACCCAATCTACAATGGTTATAATCGAAAGCAACTAACAATAAAGTAAGAACCAAGAAAGACTTGACCATATTACACTGGGCAATTCTCCTTTCCATTTATTTGCATTTTTTAAAGAGCGAGCTCAATTCCAGTGTTTAAAACAATTTTATTTTATGCTAATAACAAGTTCCAATCTTTGACTTCATTAAAATTAAATGATTGGAATTATTTTTGGTTAATGGCTGGTGCATTACAATCTTCATTTGAGGCTTATCTGGTATGATACATGTAACTACTAAAATTTGACTGATGCAAAAAACGTTTATTAAGATAAAAAAAAGATTCTTACATTGCTCAATATTAAAAACATGGAAGAGGCTAATCTGAGACACTTTATGAAAATTTTGTAAATTTAATTGAATAAGAACTTCATTTTGATTAATAAGAGAATATTTATTAATCATGTGATGATGACAATAAAGGTGAGTCACTGCTAATAGGAAACATCTCCCTTTGTATTTTGTTCTAGTGACGACTTCTATGCCTATCATTGAAGAAAGTTCCCTCTGACCCTAACAGTAATTTCAATTTCAAAGTCAATTATAAAAAATATAATAAAATCGAGACCAGAACTAATGCAGTTATTAAAAAAAAGAGAGATCAGAGGCGGGACAAGATTATGAAATTAGATTTTACTTTACATTTTATGACATAAGGTTAACAATTTTTTGTTAGAGGATTTTCACTTAGGGACAATGTTGTGAAAAAGAAATATAAATCAATAATTTAAGGAAAGTACAATGACATATATAACAGTTGTTTTTGATTTGACATTTTTCCGGAAAGGTAAAGCAGACTAAATATGTCATATTTTATTCATGATTTAAATAAATCACTGGAAATTGGCTTATGATCTACTTAAAGGTACTTGGACATAAATTTGAAGTTAATATTCTCTCTATAATATTACGACTTATAATTGTGACAGCGTCTGGCAAAATGGGTCCAGATGAGGAAAAATCACTTTTTCACTTTTTTGGATTTTCTTGTATATATGGATGTCTAAAACTCAATTCCAAAATATTTTTGAAAAATTCCAACCCTTTACGAAATTATGACGTTTGAAAGATATAACCCTGATGACGTCCCGTAAAATAAAACTAATGAAAATGTACCCCCCAAAAAGTTTTAGGTAGAAAACTTTTATCGAAATGTTGTTGTCTTTTTATACATCAGTACTTTATCACATCAAAATATTGATGCACACATGACTTTTCTTTTTCAATACATAAAAAATCCTTGTTGCCTTAGAAGTCACTTTAAGGAGGCTCATTACACCACTTTTTGATGACGTACTACACAAAAAAATAAACCTCTATTTGTTATAGGGTTTAATAATTTTATTTGTAATCCATTTTTGATATGCATGTAGATTTTATTAAAGTAAAATATTAAGCTGGATAAAAAAATAAACATATATATTATACATCTTTTGTGACTAATTATTTTAGATTTAATTTCATGCAAAGGTTTGAATCCCCTTCAACATTACAAAAGCAATCAAGGCAATTGAAGATTCGAAGATACACAAGGTTCGAAATGTTCAAAATATTACAAATTATAGGTCAGCGAACAAATTATTTTAGCAAAGACTGTTTCCTTTTTGTGGAAATGGGCCTGCTGTTCTCTTTGTCCTCTTTGTTTGTTAAATTATTTTCAGGCTTTGACTGGATTGGTTTAGGGCAAACAACATCTTTAGCAACATCTGAGTTACACAGTTCGCGAATGTTGTCATACAAATACCACTGTCTGATCAGTTCTAATCCTCGACATGGAATAGCTTCAGGAAGTTGACCACTCACTGGATGCATGTTATTTGTCAATAAATTGACAGATATCGAGTGTCCCGAATTCCTCTCTTGAACTTTCACTTCTCCAGGCTTGTCTGAATTAACTAAAAAATGATGGTATTTTGTCAAGTTCTTCAATGGTTTAAAAAACTGCTGCAGATGTGTTTTCCAGTCATAGAATACAACAGGCTTTTCTGCATCATCTGTGAGCTGTGGAATGTTGTGTCCATTCTTACTGGAGTGTGCAATAGTCTCAGCTACCTGAATTCAAAAATAGGTATTATTTTATATGAATGGTAAACATAGATATATCATCATTCATGCATATAAAGTTTCACTATTAGATTAAAGGTGAGTATTTCAAAATGTTTGTCAAATTTGACACTTTATAAGCATATATATTATGTTTTTTTTCTGATTTCTGTCATCAAAATGTTTAATGTTTACGACAGAAATTAATTTCAGTTGAGATATTGTTTGCCTGGATATTTGGACTGACAGCTTAGTCCATATAATCTCGACTGAGATTAACCAACAGACATTAGGAGGAACTAGACATTTTTTCAACCTATGATATTTTACATAATAACAGCTTACTTCAGATAAAGTCTCCACATTAGAATTCCTCCATTTCAGTTTCCACACCCCAAAGTGCCAATCAGGCTCAAATTTCGTATGACCCGCAATCATCATGGAATACTGGATGCTTTTGTGTAACCCTGAAAAAAGTTATTTTAAAACTATGAAATCAACCTACACGATGTACCATTTCGATCAACCCCCTATGCTTTGTCCAATGTACCCGGTAATTTTGCCTGATACAGAATAACAAAGGATTGTTGGGCCACATACTGTAGAAAGAGTGTTTATTTACCTGTCATGAGTCTCCACAATGCATACATCAGAACTGTGTTATTTTTGTTCTGTCCATTGCAATTGTCAAAGTGAAATAGTCCATCCTCTTCACAATGGCTATGGTAGGTTAAATAATGATGAACCATGCTGACCACACTGTTTGCTCCTTTGCCTACCATGTCTGCCTCATCAATCAGATAAAATACCTGCCTTCCTGCATAAAAAAAACATTTTAAGAACAGTATTTATATAAATTAAAGCATTTTGAAATTACATGATTTACAAACATTACAACATATGTAGTGATATTAATATTATCTTGCATATATGTGCTATAAGGTGTATTTAAAACAATAGATAAGTTGGTTTATTACTTTTTAAACAAATTACCTGATCCTTCAGAGCACATGCCAAAAACATTGCATTTGCGTGGTGTCCTAAAATATTCTGGTCCAACTTGCTGAGCATGATGAGGTAATGTACCTGCTGAGCATAGTCCCAAGAATATTGGAATGCCTCTTTTACTTACAATGGTGGATTACCTAAGTTGAAAAAAAATGTTTACAATGCTAGTTAAAATAAATGTTAACATATGAAAATTAAAATACAATTATTGTGTTATAAAATTGCATAAATTCTACACAGTGAAAATTGCTTAGATATAACAAAATGGTATTTTGTATTATAAATGTGTTGCAATAACAATTGTTCTTTCTGCTTTTTTTTTCAATGAAGTTAATGAGAGTACTTGTAACTAAAAATATACACACCACTTCCTTTGAACTGTACATCTAGTGAAGAGTATTTCTGTTTGCTGTTAACACACTGCATTCTGTAGTGATCCCTTTGCTCTTTTGCCAGCTGAACATGATTGTTATAGGCATCAAGTAACAAAGATTTTTCTTCTTCTGTCAAAGTACCACTCTTTGAAATTTGATTGGCAAAGTCCTGAAACTTTTGGCAAAGATCTGTACATGGTTTTGTTATGACAATGTGGGGACATAACTCTACCCACACTCTCTGAAAGGATCTTAGACCTATCGTCGCATGATGCAATTCCTCTGCAACTTTAACATATATTTTGAATATGTCTTCTTTTGTCTTATCCGAAGGCAGCAGTAAAACTCTAGCATCTCTAAAGTTGGGTAGCCTTCCTGGTAAAGGAGGGGCATTATCTCTTGCATACTGACACAAGAATACTGTGATTCTTTCTCTGTCTGTGTATGCCAAACTGTGAGATGGAGCTTTACCTACTCTTCCGTTAACTCGTGGAGTCAACCCGCCTGTATCAAGAGATTTAGCAATGGCTAGCATTTTCTTTTTCCCAATGCAATACAAAAAACAAAATGTTTTTCTGCATACACCTTGACCACGGAAATAAAATTCCTAAAAAGGCCGTTCCCTTTCTTTGACTTTGTGTTGTTTGTTTTTTTGCTTCAGTGTGTGTACCAGATCTACGATGCGCAAATAATTAAGATTTCACAACGATGTCCAACTCTTCTATTGAAAGTTCCTTACACGATTCCCTATATTCCACGAGAGAGTCAAAGTCTATTGCTGTACTACAGGGTTGTCCATAAAACTCCTTACAGCCACGTTTCATTTCTAAACTGTGCTTGCTTGATGTACTCAATTGTATCCACTTCCGATGGTTCAATGTTTATAACTGATTCTGATTCATCTGATCCTGAACTTGCGTCAGAGTCATAGTTTATAGTTACGTTTTCACTGTCAATATCATCCTCGGAATCGTTTAATGACTCGTCTGGTGCATCATAATACAAAACATCAACCATATGAAGTTTGTTGATGAAATCTTCATCTTGATATTCCGTTAATTCCGACGGAACAGAACTACATTGACTGTCTTGACTCATTGCATTGTTTATATTTCTCGCTCCCGATAAACTTTCTACTGCATTGTTTACTTCCGTTACTATGGACGACGCGACAGTTTATTAATAGACTCTAGCTTAGATAGCTGTGGAGTGGATCTAACATTTTTATTTTGACACCACATTCATTGTACAACTAACGTACATTCAAAGGTACATTTATCCTACATGATTCAGAATTAGAACAGTGGACTTTTCCGTTCGATTTCGATCGTCGGGTACTCGGGGTTTGTTGAATAATATCCGATAATGTCGATATGTTTTTAAATTAACTCGGATGTAGATCTATATACATAAAATTTGAAGATGTGGAAATAGTAGATTTAATTTTGAAAAAAACACCATTTTACCTGAAATAGGACACGTCAGATATAATGTAATGAACCGACAAACAAAAACAGGAAAAGCACGTGTGCACAGTGTGGGGAAAAACAACTCCGCAAATCTCGCTGTATTTTGTGACGTTTTTTCTCTGTTTTGTCATCGCCGCATCTGGTCCCTTTTTGTCAGACGTTGTTAAATTTTAATAGCATTTCACAAGAAAAATAATTAAAAATCTTAAATCATCTAAAAGTTATTAAACCTTTATTTTTTTTTTTGGCGGGTTTGATTGACACATCCTGATGTGTATTAATGAGAAATATTAATACTATAATCCAGAAATTTAAGAGTAGACATGTTCTAAAGCAAAATAAACACACAACATATTGTCAGTCCGAGCAGTTGTGGTGAACAGACTTTGGCGATTTAACGCACCCGATGAATCGTAAACATAAAAAAATAACATGTTTGCAAAAACCTGTGTACATAACACGAGTGTGATCGATTCGCAAAACTCTGTACACAACGGATTAATGATACTTGTGAAGTAGTTCTGCGTTCTAACATTTTAATCCTGAATAAAATTATTCTTCTTGATTTAAGTTTTAATATTCCTCATTAATACACATCAGGATTCCCACTTTCTCTAAGGATTACGAATAAAGTTAAGTGCAAGGATGTGTTTAAATCAAAGCCGTCAAAAAATTTAAAGTTTGAATAACTTTTAAATGAAATAAGTTTTTAAATTATTTTTTGTATGAAATGCTATCAAATTATAAAATTCGTGATATTTTATAGAAAATATTAACTTGAAATCTGTGTCCAAGTACCTTTAATAAAAACAGAATTTTCCCTCAGATGATATCCGTAATCCAGAAGTGATAAAAGAATTACACGATCAGTACACATGTACGTACTGGTTCCTGCCGACAAGCAGGTAACAACATTGTCTACGTTTGTGAGGCTCATTATATAAATTGTATTTTAGAAGAACTTGGATTTAATTCTACAAATGATAATCCTACTGTCACTCATACGTCCCTTTCTAAGGAAGAAATTCTTCGAAATGATATGTCAATTTTAAATATTTCTAATATTCCACAGAGCCAAAATGAATTTGAACTACCCTATATATATTGGATTTCGAAACTTCATTTAAAAACCTAAAAAACAAAGATACATTGAAGGTTCCAGTAAATGTTCAACCAAGCCTCTTTTGTTACTTCTCAATGAGATATTGACAGTAGTGAAGGAAAGACTTCAAGAGTACTGTGAAACAATTTATTTAAGAAGTGGAGTAAATCAGATGTTGATACTCAAACATTCCAAAATCTTTTGGACATTTTGAAATCACAAGTGTAGGAAAACTGGTTTTTGTTCAGTCAAATTACTTACCTCAATTATTTTTACATCTTTATACTTAATAATTATTGGTTTACACTTAATTAATTTGGTGCTAATAAATCATATTTAACTTAAACACAACGCGAAGTCAAACACATGTTACCCGGTTCTCCATTTGTAAACAATATTTGTCACTTCCTGTATTGTGTATTCACATACCTTTGTAAAGTTCGCTCTGATTGGCTAATCGGCGTTATGTGAATCCAATAGTTCAGTTTGATATAAACTTATCGATTCATTGATTTTCTATTGTTCAATAAAGTATAAAAGGACTGTCTTGTCCTTTCCTTACTGGAGTCGTCCGGCAGAACACTCCGTACAGGTACTGTTTCAGCACCTCACCTTTTCTCTGCTACTTTCACTTTGAAATGTAATTTTGATAACTGAGTCCTTGACTCATTCGGAATTTATTTTCTAAAAAGTTTATTTTTGGAAAGCAATTAAATTTCTTATTTAAAGTAAATATTTTTGAATTATCTTTCTTCTAAAAATTAATTAGATATTTTTGAAGCATTCTTCAGCTAAAACTTGAATTTAGGAGAACTGGGAAAATTATTTATTTCTGGAAAATATTTATATTTTCCAATTTAATTTATTTTGGTGCTTTTTGACAAAGTATTCATATTTTTGAGATTATTTTTGTATAGATATTTCATATCATATATTTTTCCTTTTTGGGAGTTTGTTGTTTCAATTTCATGTTCATTATTCCCATTTTCTCTCATTGTTGTTACCGGTAATTCATCTTGTTATCATTTTTGTTATCATCTCTCATCATCAGAATCATGCTTGTTATATAAATTATTGAAATTTAAACCTGACTTATGTTGTTTCTCTCTGTCATAAACACATCCAGTGATTCGAATGACTGTGGTATGTAAGGGATTCATTGCTCCTGCACAAAGCTAATGAGTAATCTAGCACGGCCTTACATTTTATAGATTATTCAGTAGCCTGCGGGGGCGTGAAACACTCTTCCTTACTACATAGTGGTGCCGTGACCAGGATGTGTTTCTAATCATGACAGGGAGACAACAAGAAATTAGAAAAATGTTCAGAGAAAAACTCTTTGATGATGATGAGTCTTTGCTAGGTGCTTCAGGAGAGAAAGATTCAAGAAACATTAAATCCCATGAAAAAGTCAAACATGAGAGTGAAATACTTGAACTTACAGAAACTATTAAAGACTTGGAGAGGCGTTTACAAGATGCTTTGAAAACAAGTAGAACAGAAGACAAGTATTCAGAACCAAAACCTAAAGAGCATTTAGATTTTCGCTATGAATCAAAATATAAGCCTTTTGAGTCTAATCTACACAGTACACCAAAAGTCAGTGACCTCAATAGGCCATTATTTTCAGAGTCAAGAGATGCTGGATCATCATATGATTCAAGGTTTGGTTTAACACAATCTAGGTTCAGAAATGAAATGTTTGGTCAAAGAGTGGGGAACACTGGATCAGTATCTGATCCATCCTTCTTTGAGAGATCAAGGTTTAGAAGTGAAAACCAAGGCCCACAATTAGGGAAGGCTGGATCTGCATTTGATCCAACCTTTATGAGTGCCTCCTCTCACTTGGGTAGATCTGGGTACACAAATTCAAGGCATGTAAATTTTCAAGATTCAAGACCAGAATATTATTTTACACCAGGTCATGCAAACAATACACAGACAGATTTTCCATCTCACTGGTATTCCAGTCATTCTGTGCCAACACAAACATCTCATGCACCTACCCAGCAATCTTATGCACCTCCCATGCAATCTCATGCACCTACCATGCACAAAGTAGTAGAACCTGACAAATTTGATCCAAACACCACAGACTGGACAGATTACATAGCATATTTTGACCATGTTGCTAACTGGAATAAGTGGAATGACAGTGAAAAAGCGCAACGTTTGATCATGTGTTTGAGAGGGTCTGCGCAGAAAGTGCTTAGTGAGTTAACATATTTTCAGTGCACAGACTACACAACCCTCACACAAATACTAAATCAAAGATTTAATCCTCAAGAGAGAGAGATAGTTGCTCGTTGTGAGTTTAGGAACAGAAAAAGAGAGACAGGGGAGACAGTTGCACAGTATGGGTACGCCCTTAAAAGATTAGCTCAGCGTGCTTTTCCCAAAGAGCCCAATACCTCCCTTGAAATTCATGTAATTGACCAATACCTAAATGGATTGGGACATCATGAACTCAAGAAACACATAACCTTCAAACATCCTCAAACATTGGAGCAGGCTATATCCTATGCCTCTGAGTTTGAAGCAATTGAAGGGCCCTTGGATAAAATCAGAAAGCCCACCTGTAGTCCTGAATCTGAAAATTGTGAAAAGGTTCTAGCATTAAAACAAAAGAGCAAGAAAGTTGAAGAGAAAGAGGATTTAGAAAGTATTTTGTCCAGGTTGTTAGATGAAAAGCTAGAAAAGTTAGTGAAAGAAAAATTAGACAGTGAGAGTAACAAAAGTAAATCTCCTCCTCAAACCCTCAATCAGTACAAACCCTTCGATAGAGAGAGAGAGAATGATCAGAGAAAACCTGTGAGAAACATTGTGTGTGATTATTGTGGGAAAGTGGGTCACGTAGAAAGTAGGTGTTTCTTTAAACAAAAGAATGAGAGTAACCCTAAATCTCCGAAGAACACAGGAAAAGTAAGTGCCCTTTCTCAAGGTGATATGTCGGAAAACTAGATGGGGCTGGTCTTATGACCGTGAGCTCAGCCCTTCCTTTAGAAATAAAACAAGAACAAGAAAATCGGTCATCTACACTCAAGGAGAATGATACAGTCGATGATGAGAAACCTGCAGAAAATAGGGTTAAAGTGTCAGTAGGCAATGCCTCTAAAGCTTGCTTGTATTTAAGGGTTAATGTTAAACAAAGACCCCTTAACATGTTAGTTGACACAGGGAGCCCCTTTTCCATCATTACAAAAGAACTCTTTGAAATTTTTGGTGTTAAGCCCCAGAAAACAGATATCAATCTCACCTCTCCAGATGGAAGGGAGATAACTGTTCATGGAAAAATCAATGTTGATTTAGAAATTGTAGGAAAGAAAATTTGTCAAGAGTTTATTGTTGCAAATTTAGACAATGTAAATATTTTGGGAATGGATTTCCTAGAAAATACAAATGCGTCTATCAACATAAAGAAGCAGGTTTGAAAACATCTTTGGACAAATTTAAGCTGTTCAAGAATAACACAAACAGCTGTGCTAGAATTCAAGTTGCTGAGACTGTATCAGTTCCTACAAAATCAGAATTTGTTCTTCAAGCATGGGTTGACAAACCACTGATAGAACCTACTAAAAGCCTAACAAGTAAGGGTCTTTTTCTAACCAGGTCTCTCTGTGACCCAAGTTTGGGAGCGGTGATTGTATCAGTCCTAAATACTAGAGAAAAGCCTGTAACCCTTGAAAGAGAGAGCATTGTTGGTACCCTAGGGAGTGTGAGATTGTAAGAGATCCCAGTACATACAAGGATTCTTGCACTGACAAACATACAGACAAAGATCTTCCAGAGCATTTACAACCTTTGCTAGATACAGTTCACAAAAGTTTGACAGAAGAACAGAAACTCATACTCGCACATCTCATTCTTGAATACAAAGATATTTTTCATGAACCTGGAGAAAAGTTAGGTCAAACCCAACATAACAACACACAAAATCAAACAGGTGACCACACACCTATCAAAATGCCACTCAGAAGGTACCCCGTGGTTCAAAAACAAATTATAGACAAAGAAATTGATAAAATGTTGGAAGATAAAATCATTGAACCCAGCAGTAGTCCATGGTCTGCAAACATTTGTTTAGTTAAAAAGAAAGATGGCACACCAAGATTTTGCATAGACTTTAGAAAATTGAATTCAGTGACCCAAAAAGATGCCTACCCTCTTCCTCGCATTGACGAGACATTAGATGCCCTTTCAGGTCAAGCATGGTTTTGCACTCTTGATCTTGCCAGTGGGTATTGCAGATCAAGATGCATGAGCAAGATAAAGTTTAGACAGCATTTACATCACATAGGGGATTATTTTAATTTACTGTAATGCCCTTCGGGTTAAAAAATGCACTCGCCACTTTCGAAAGGCTTATGGATTCCATCTTCAAAAATCTAACCTTGAAAAAATGCCATTGTTATTTAGATGATGTAATTATACCCCCGCTCCGAAGGAGAGGGGGGTATACTGTTTTACCCTTGTGTGTCTGTCTGTCCGTGTGTCAGTGCGTCCGTGTGTCCGTCCGAAACAAATTTTCGTCGCAGTTTTCTCAGCAACTACTCAATGTACATGCTTGAAATTTTAACACAATCTTCTCTGAGGCATGCCATATGTTGGGATACATTTTCGTTCAAATCCAATGTCAACTTCCTGTTTGTCTGTGCATCTGTCCGTTTCATACACAACAAATTTCGTCGCAGTTTTCTCAGCAACTGCTCATCGTAGATGCTTGAAATTTTAACACAATCTTCTCTGAGGCATGCCATATGGTGGGATACATTATCGTTCAAATCCGATGTCAACTTCTTGTTTGTCTGTGCGTCTGTCCGTTTCATACATAACAAATTTTCGTCGCAGTTTTCTCAGCAACTACTCATCGTAGATGCTTGAAATTT
>PRKT01000196.1:29669-91199 GCA_003671525.1 Saccostrea glomerata
TTTTTTTTTTTTTAAAAAGGGGGGGGGGGGTAATTTTCTCGGCAGGCGGGCTGTTCATATACATGATGGTATATAGGCCACTGGGAATTGTAGTTTAAATCAGGTAAAGAAGAATAGAAAGTATTTATTTTTTAGTACTTCACTTCATAGAGTATAAAATGAATTAATATCCTTACAAGGTGAAATTGAATAAATAACACGACGGTCGCCTAGATTTTCTCGACTGACACATATTTTTTTAATGGTAAACACAAAATAATTTTTTCAAACCTTGTCTCAATTTATTTGTTATTTATTATTATTTTTATTTAGTAAACCAGCATATAATGTATAAAATTTTATTCCAAACGTCAAATTTATAAAAAGGTTTCGGATACCTACGAGCGGTTAACTAATAAAATGAAATTAAAAACTTGATTTAAAAAAAACACACACACGTGTATATCTTCTCGTTAAATTTATTTACTATAATAACATACTTTTCCAGTCGTATCTCAACATGTCCGACCTTGAAAAACAAGAAAGCAATGCATTTGTCACCCATTTATTCGTAGTGCTTACTGTCACTCTTATCACATTATCAGCACCGTAATTGCGACCGACGACAACGCCGCCGTGTGACAAAGCGCGATAACTCTGTAAAACTTGTGAAAAAGAATCGTGTATCCCAGCAGGCATTTCAACGTTGATTCAACGTTGAATCAACGTTGCACTTCAAAGAATTTTGGTTGCATATGAAAGTTGAGGTAACGTTGAGACAAAACGTAAACGTTGAAAATGGGTTGAATTTTTGGTTGATTTCTGGTTGATTTTTGGTGGAAAATGAAAGTTGATGCAACGTTGAAGCTTCAACGTTGTTTCAACGTCAGATATCACATTGGACAAAAGTGAACATTGGTTGTAATAAGGTTGAGATTTGGTTGAAATTTTTTGGTTGTACAAACGTTGATATTTGGTTGAAATCACGTTGAATTCACATTACATTTTGCTTTATTAACAAATACATTTCAAATTCTAACAAAATTTTTTATTCAAGTTGCGTAATATTTATATAAGTTATAATCCAGTATAACGATTGTGAGAGAATTTATTTTTGTCTGTATTTTATAGACGAACACAAATTCGGATTCAATCACTGAATCTCAAAAATCACTGATTGACAAAATTTATATTCCTAGTGAAAAGGGGGTCACAGTTATCGCATCAAGGTTCTTCAAAGTCTGTCTTTCAATACTTAGTTCCACAAAGTGGCGGATCCATTGATTTTAATCACGCATATACATCTGTAGTTAAGTCCCACGAATAAAAGAAATGAACAGGAGAAACCGCCCTCTAAAGCAAAAGCTTATTAATAAAAGAAATAAAGATGTTAAAGCCATTTGTTCGATACAATGTATGTAACACGTAATTTCAAACGATAAAAATGAATATACATGAATGATTTTAAAAATCAAACAGGGAATATATTATGATACTTGGATATGATTTACATGATTAAAAAGAATTATAGTTGTTTTCATGTTAAAATTCGTATTAGTATGCTTATTAATAAATATTACTATAGAAAATATTAAAGACATACATAGACATAGTCTACTTACAAAATGTTGCATTCTTAGTATAATTTTCACGGGCGAAGAATCTGATGCAATCAAGGCTGACTATACAATCGTCAATCAATTCCCTGCACCACTGGTTGATTTAACCTTACAACGAACTACAATTAATTAAATTGTATAATATATAAGTAGACTTATATTTCATAACAAAATGAATATCAACAATACACATAATGCACGAACAAAGGATGTGCATTTCACGCAGATTTCAAATATACTTATAAAACAAAAATTAAATGATGTACAGATACTAAAATAACTTAATTTCTTAAATCAATGAAAAGGAAATATTACTTACTGAGCAGAAGTTGATATTCCAGTCTTAATTTTTGTGTATATAGCTTGAAAACACATTTAATATGAACAGCAAGGAGACGTGCACTTCTTGTTCATCAGTTGAATTCAAATTTTGACCTAGATAAGCTGCAAACAGCTATACTCTGCCCAGCAAGAAAATTGCATAACAAGGTTATCCTAAACGAAAGGCACTCCTTCTCTGATATCTCGAAGGTTTTAGGGGAGTGGATCTTAAGAAATGCTACTTGACCGGGGTTAATTGTTTACGAAAGCCGGATAGGTTCATTTCTTAAAAGATTAAAAAATGTTTAACTCGTTATAACGAGTTATAATTAGTTATCTCGTTATAACGACTTAGTTATCTCGTTATAACGACTAAGAATCTCGTTTTAACGATTTAATTATCTCGTTATAACGAGTTAATTATGTTGTTATAACTACGGAGTTAGTATCTCGTTATAACGAGTTAGTTTTCTCGTTATAACGAGTAAATTATCTCGTTATAACGAAAGAAAAAATTGTCCTTTTATTTCCAAATTAATAGCAATATAGGAATTAAAAATGGCTGTAGTTTTAATGCCACTGAAGTTAAGTTGATAATTACTAGTCGTACTTAACTTTAAAATTGATGATGCAAATATAATTTGCGATATGGTTTTAATAATATTAATCCTGTTCAAACTACAAGTATTTTGCCGTCAATAATCACAATGTGATAAAAATAGCAATCTTTTAATGGAACACATTTACACATTAATATACGTGAAAAGTATAAGTACACACTATTAAAAAAATATATATGGCCAAATGTACTTGCATCAAAGTTTTGCAATTTATGTATGACAACTTACTCCGATAAAACACACTAATTTTTTTATATATGTTTAACTTTTAGCTGACCTAATAGCTTCCATAATCAATGTCTAATTTCTTAATTAATGCATTATAATGGCAAGCTAAGGCAGGTGTTAGTTACGCAACATATCTTATATACACTTACAGTGTGATATATATTATTTTTAGAGTCAGAAATGTTTTGAAAAAGGGGGATATGGAGACATCAGCAATAAGGTCATGGGCCCGCGTAAAATTCGGGTCTACTGTCCACTCATAACACAACATCATGAGGCAGTCATAAGGTTCCGTATACACGTATACGTACTTGTCTTCGGTCTATTGAGTAAAAGAATACAAATCAACTGCATCTTTTATAAATAAACTACAATAACAGACACAACCCCTCGAAAAAAAACAAAACAAAAGTAGTTTGCTGTTTTTTAATGAAATATTTATAATACACACTTTAAACAAACTTGATCGACTCGGTTTTATATGCCATACTTCCTATTACTTACATATATCAACTTTAGAGTTTTTAACTCGTTATAATGAGAAAATTAACTTGTTATAACGAGAAAAATTAACTCGTTATAAGGAAAAAAAATATCTCGTTATAACGAGTTAATTTTCTCGTTATAACGAGACAATTAAGTCGTTATAACGAGATAACTAAGTCGTTTTCACGAGATAACTAGCTCGTTATAACGAGATAACTAACTCGTTATAATGAGATAACTAAGTCGTTATAACGAAATAAGTAACTCGTTAAAATGACATAATTAACTCGTTATAACGACATAATTAACTCGTTATAACGAGATAATTAAGTCGTTATAACGACATAATTAACTCGTTATAACGAGATAATGAACTCGTTATAACGAGTAATTTTTTTTTATCTTCCCAGAAATAAGCCTATCCGGCTTTCTTAATTGTCAGTGTGAAAATTGTTATGTGTTTATTTGAATTTTTCTTTTATATATTTTATGAAAAGAACGATTATGGAATTTATACACACAACAGAATTAGACAAAGAGTCTTTTTTTTAAAACATTAATTTGAAATAAATATTTTTTTTTATTAATTCTATAGTAACATGGAATTACAGTGAGATGTTGGATAAAGATGTCATTATTTATTAAAAGCTTGTATCTAACGTATTTTAAAAATATTAAAAAAAAAATGAATTCAAAATTTATTTTACAATTGTACTAGCTGAACTGGCACAACTCTTTTGAGTAAATCAATTCATAATGCATGTGTTTCAAATATGGATCATTATATATACGAGGGGCTATCAAAAAGTTCGTGGACTAGCGCCATAAAATTAAAACCGCTTTAGGTACACCAATGAATTTTAAATATTTAGTTATCATCATCTTTTCTATGTATGAAATAAATCACAAATCATAAATTTTATTTTTAAATAAATTAGTAAGGTTTTTGTAAGCAGTGGTATGTCCAGGCGGCGCAACCTCGAAAACGACGGTTTTTTCGACCTAAGTGTAACTTAGATAAACTATTTTGATATGGACATTTGACATCCAAAAATTCCGTTAATTCAGGTATGTGTTTGGACACAATTGTTCCATAAAATATGAAATTTTAACCTCATTCTGGAAGTTCTATGAAATTTTATCGTAAATTTTACATGGAGTATCAAAACAAATATTGCCTTGAAAATGACGTCAAAAGGGGGGAGAGGTTTCATTTTTCAACATTCTATAAACTTTTGTCTCTAGAAAAACTGATATACACCTAGGAAATTTTTCAACTGGCTACGGAGAATAAAATTGCATCCAGATTACTTGTTTTTTTTTATTGCCAAAACAGATTCAGAGAGAAAAGGAATGCACAGTTAATGTAGATTTGTAGTCGTCTAAGTTTGAAAAATTAACCACGTCAAATAATGACGTTTATCATGTGTTTTATTGCTATATCGAACTCCAAAAAACAAAATATGCTGGCACAATCAAGCGAGGATGTCTCCCTGTGTATATTTGCAATAATATATGCACTGAAAGATGTTGTTCATGACATTGTTAGGTCATAAAAACAAGATGGGTTAAAGTCATTACTTAGCTGTAGAGGATCTCATCAAAATAAATATACGAAGTAGAAAAAGCGGACACTGAAAATTAATAATGTTGTCGGACGTCATGAAACTAAGCGGCGGCGGCGCCGGGTGATCATATAATGTCGTCTTTATTTTATAATAATTTGGGTAATAATGAACGTAGCAAGCTAAAATTTTCAACGTTTCTTTATTTTTGTTGTTTTATGTTCCTTATAAGTTTCGTAAGCTCAGACTGCATTGTACTAATTTTATAGCCTCAGTCCACGAACTTTTTGATAGCCCCTCGTACAATATTTTCTAACAATGCATTCAGCTGTGTGTATATTTCGAAAAATCGCAGGGATTAACAGTTAAAAACGCTTTTATATTTTGACCTTAAAAACTATAGTGCTCTATACTCATTACCCATCGTTTCAACTTTAAATTTTCCTAACTTTCCTAAAGTTGAAAATATGTTGCATCTTCCACGTTGTTTCAACGTATAACCCAACAAACAGTCAACTATGCATTTTCAAACATGTTTCAATTCTACAGTATCACAATATACTCAATGTTGAAAAAATGTTGAATCTTCAACGTTGAAAATCAACAAATATCAAACGTTGAGAATTTGTTGCAGCCTCAACGTTATTTCAACGTTGAAAAATCAACGGACATTCAACGTTGAAAATATGTTGCAGCTTTAACGTTATTTCAACGTTGAAAAGAGGTTGAGGATTCCAAGTTGAAACCTCAACGTTGAAACAACGTTGGAATATAGCTGATCAACGTTGCAACGTATATTCTACCTCCTTTCAACGTTAAAACAACGTTGCGTGCCTGCTGGGATAAAACGAAATATTTGTATATATTCGTAATAACGAGTCGATAAATCGTATGCATGGGATTATTAGTTACAACTACGAGATACATGTAATAAGTCATTATTACTAAATAATATGAAGTGAAATAATCAAGGATTTAACAAGTCGTAATTACGAAAGATACTTAGTTGAATTGTTTCCATTTTGCAATTTGCTACTCCCATTTCACCTCAGTTCATTTTAGGGTTGGTTACGGTGAAATGAGAGCTTATGTAAACACATATTTATTCATTTAGTAATTTCGACTCATATTGTAATTCCTGTGGAATTTTGTGTTAAAAGAATTGTCAATAAAATACTGGAGGATATACTTGTTTTCTTCAGGGACGATGGAGAAAGAAGAAACAATAGTTGATGATTATCACGAGGATAGAGCGTATTGTCGGTTAAAAGAAGGCGACCATAGAAATACTACTAAGCTTGAACATGTATCGATTCAAAGAAGAAGGCAAAGAAGTAAGTATTTAATTACCAAAGGTTACCAAATTTTGATAAACTTTACTTGTTTTGTAGAGTACTGACGAACACAAGCTAATACGAGAGTAAACACTAAAAAGGACCCCACTGTTCGTTTTATGTTCAAACGGAGTTCGTTTTTTCGAATTTGGGTGCGCTCTGGTTTTGCTGCACGTGGGGTCAGCTCTGAGTTCTACTGAGCTGAGCGGTCACATTTACCCATTTTTATTATATCGCTTGTAAGCCCCTTGCGTTGAGTATTCCAAACTGCTGTACAGCAGTTCAAATTGTTCTTTTTTGCTCAGTGGTGATAGGAATTACGTATACCTTTGTGTAACAAATGGAGAACATAAATAAATTTCCAGAATTTAATCCTAGAAATCATTGTCTACTAAAAGTATCACTTAGCAATAATTCAGCAAAATTAAAATCAGCAATGCAATCTATTCAGAGACAGGGCAATTTTTGTATTTGTTTCCTATTGACAAAAATATAATTAATGGTCGAAAGAACAAAGGCTGTCAAAAATATCTCGGGCAAAGGATAGTAATTTACAGGAAAATGGCTAAGGAATGACGAATTGATAAATTCATTTTTAATGATTACATGTAAAGGTTGAAATCAGGAACACAAAATTACATTCAGGTACATTTGATACTGTAAAAATGGATAGATAGATGAATACATACACACATTTCTTTCTTATCTTTTTATTTTGAAAATTGATTATATATTGAATTGTATTTCGAAATAGAAAATAACACTGCAGTCCAACTAACGATAAAAGATAGTTAAATTATTTCGTTTTTTGTCCCTCTTTAATTTTAACAACTTTAAAGGCACTAAAGCTGATAAATAAAATCAAAATGTGTGCATGTTTCTTATGCGTTCATTATTGCCCAATACCTTAAAGTTATGTCATGAAATCGTCGAAACACTGTAAATATTTTCAACTTTTGAGTAAGTTATAATTGATTTTTTGTAGATTTAGGTTACGTTGGCGATTACAGCGTGTGGAAGACAAAAATATCAGGTGAGTGTTTATCCAGAAAAAGGAAATTTGTCCCCAAGTAAACAGGCATTCTTTAATAGATCTTTAATTTGTCGGTAACAAATATTAATTTCCATCGATAGATTAAAGGTACTTAGACACAGATTTGAAGTTATTATTTTCTATATAATATTACGACTTATATATTTTAATAGCATTTCACACAAAAATTAATTAAAAATCTTATTCCGTTTAAAAGATATTGAAATTTCTAATTTTTCGGCGGGTTTGATTGACATTTCTTTGCACTCTCACAAATTTAATTTTATTCTTAATTCTTAGGAAAAGTGGCAATCTCGTTTTGTATAAATGAAAAATATTAAGGTCATTGGCAACGCAGGGTTTCCGGAGAAAAAAGGTTTATACCCAGGTTTTTTCATTTATAAAAATAGTCATTGAGAGTGATCTCCCGTATGGAATTCTCTAGGCGGTGAAATCCAATTTGCGTGTGTTACAGATTGAGAGGTAAACAAAAGCACGTGTGTGTGTTTTATATGATATATTCAACTCTACAATATTAAAGGAATAGCAGAGATGGGTTTGTTTTCATTGTGCTGAGGGGGCAGACAGTCAACAGGTCGTCATTTAGAATAAGTACATGTATGCAGGGAAGTGCAAAGAAGTGACATAATTATGCTGAAAGTGTTGATAGCTAGGTAGGCCAGATGAGAACGATTCTATAGGTTTTGTGAAGGAGGCATCATTAAAAGTTAATAATAAAATTCTTGCAAAAATGTTTAATGACAGTTCCTTTCAAATAAAGTATATTATTATATTGAAATAAACAACCAGTCTCTTGGTCATTATGAATAATAATTAGATGTTAAGGGAAGTAACTCAAAATCAAAGATCAGTGCTGGTATTTCTGTGTCTTGTTTCTATAATTGCAATTTGAGTCAAAGTATATATTTTTCACCAGAAATGAAGATTCAACAATGCATTTTATGTGTAAACTTTATGAAATAAATAGGTTTTAGAAAAATCTTATGGTTAAAAATAATATAGGACCATTTAATCAACATTTTACATAGGAAATGCATTGAGAATTGTAAAAACATTGATTTGTCAAAATCTTTAAAGAAAGGCTGGCTTGATGGGTAAAAAGGACCAGAATTGAACATGTTTAGTACCATTAAACCTGTTCAAAAGTTCTTGAAAAATTCTGTACAAAATCCAGAAACGTTGCCAATGTCCTTAATACTTTACTCCAGAAAATTCAGAGTAGACACGTTCGAAAGCAAAACAAACACACAATATATTGTCAGTCCGTACAGTTGTGGTAAGCAGACTGTGACGATTGAACGCACCCGGTGAATTCTAAATATAAACAATAACAAAACTCGAGCCCTGTTTACAAAAACTGTGTACATAACACGAGTGTGCTCGATTTGCTAAACTCTGTACGCATATCTTAGTTCGGAATGACGATACTTGTGAAGGTGTTTTGCTTTCTAACATTTCTACTCTGAATAAAATTATTTTTCTTGATAAAAGTTTTAATATTTCTCATTAAAACACATCAAAATAACCACTTTTCCAAAGGATTAAGAATAAAGTTAAAATTTGTGAAAGTGCAAAGGATGTGTCAATCAAGCCCGCCAAAAAATTTAAAGTTTTAATAACTTTTAAATGAAAAAAGATTTTTAATTAATTTTTGTGTGAAATGCTATTAAAATATATAATTCGTGATATTATACAGGAAAAATGAGAAAATTTTAACTTCAAATTTGTGTCCAAGTACCTTTAAGTCTAATGTAAATATCCTTTAGAAAATAAAAAATAATAATATTAATAATAATAAAAATCAAGTAGATACATGTAAAATGAATAGATTCATAACTAGAGCAAAACTCATTGCAAGGCAACGAGAAGGCTTCCCGACAGGCAACAAAAGTAGTATGTTCAGAACTTTTTTCGGAAAAAATAAAAATGTCAGCAAATAACACACATTCATAAAAAAATATTTACTTTTTTTTACCTTCGGTCTCAACTCGGATCTGTCTTGCCGTTTTTATCTCTCTTTTGGTCGAAGTCGAAAGTCGTAGAGATAAGAAAAAACTTGAAACCCCATTTATACAGTTGTCACTTTAATAACACATGTGCAAGAACCGTAGATTAAAGGTCAGATTTTTGTACCTCGGGTCAGCGGTTTTCAGTACAACAGAGGAAAAATATTGATATTTCCTATATTGCAATACAGTGACAAAAAATATTGTATTGCAATGTTTCTGTAATATCGATATATCGGGAAAATGCTTAGAATAAGAAATTTTATCATCAAACATACAAAAGGTAGGAACGTTAAAAGTCCTTAGTAATAAATGGTAGTCCGGAGACTATTTTTTACTCTGTTTTAGTTTTGTGTAAGTAAAATATATATCAGTGAAAAACGTAAGACGTTTTCTTTTTTTGTTTTTTTTTTTTGTTTTCGCAGGTCGTTGAGTATTAACAAGTTCTTCACAGCGTTTCACAAGATTTTAAATAGCCTTGCTAACAGCGCCGCCTTAACGTCAAAGTCAGATTTTTATAAAGTGATCTCGGCGTCCCCGCAATATATTATCTAAATATTACTTTTTTCCCTTATGTCTATTAAGTGTATCAACCAATTTTTTTACCATAAGGCGTGCGTTATAAAGAACAACTAGAGGTACTGTGAGCACTGAGCTCACTAAATGATAATCGCCTCTCATATGATTACAATGGCAAAGTCTATGTTCTGTTCTGAGAGACACGAAAAAACCTCAATATGTTTCGATTTAAATCAAAATAGAAGGTGCATTATCACATTATGTTTCAAAGAATTTGTTTATGTCTCATTAAATTTCAATCAATGGTACATGTATAAGAAGAGTTGTGGATAAAAGATGGGTACCCCGAGGAGGACGGACGTAGAGACGGACGGATATTCCGATCACTATATACAATAAGGATATGGAGATAACAAACAGTTTTTATTCTCAAAGTTCATAAAACAATAGAAAATATAATCAGAGCAAACACGGACCTCCGAAACATCAGAGGTGGGATCAAGTACCATGGAGGAGTGAGCATCCCCTGCTGACTGTTTACACAAGCAAAATCATTTGACACAGTGGAGGTGTGGAAATCTTGATTTACCGAACATGCCAAAAGCAAAGAATCACTTAGTATTTCCAGGAAGTTTTAATATTTTTCCTATCATTTCAAGATCTGATTTTTGCATTTCTGTAGAAAAAAATTTAATAATGGGAATATATACTTGGAAGGATTAAGTTTGAAATTGAATTTAAAACATATTCCTTGCCAATTTGAAATACTACTGTCGGCACATGCATATTTTGAAATACTATTTTTTAATGACTGTAATGGTGTTCGTTTTAAGACTGAATTTCTTGTGTTACAATACACATTAAATATTAATTAAAGTATTCTGAATATACTTACTACGAATATGCGATATAAATGCGCTGGAGGGGAGAGAGGGGGTCTTAATCATACTGAGTTGCAAACATTAATATTTTAGATACGGTAAAGGAAGGAATTTTTCCTCTCTTATAATAGACGAAACGCAAAGTAGAAATCAATTCTAATGTATTACGTTTTAATCAGTTGGTCTTTTTTAAAATTCAAAATCACACCATCAATCTGATTAACTCTAAAAATATTCAATTAACTGAATATCTTCAGTACTGTTCAAAATTCTTAGACCTACATGTAGTTCTAATATGTTATCGTGCATTTTTTTAAATATGTGTTGGAAATAATAATTTTTGTATATTCTTTTCTTGTAAAAGACTTGACTTATTATCCATCTATTAACGATTTGTTGTCTTTTACATTACAACAAAATGTTGCCGTGCTTGAAGCATTTTGTACATTGGCCTGATTTAATTTTAATATTTTAGCATAGTTCTACATACAAATGTACATAGAGGTATCTAATGTATTAATATACAGGAAAATTTCATAGATAGTGTAATAGCTAAGTTATAATAATAGAAATATAAATATAGTAGATACTTTTTCAATGAAATACATGTAATTATTCTTCAATCACGATATCTTAGTTATTCAATTAGAAAACTTGTACATCCTTACCATTTATAAGATAAGGAGTTCCGAATGACAATGACAATGAAGCCTGAACAATAAGTGAACGTTGAACGCAAGATGAACGCAAAATAACAAAGAACAAAGAGCGAACGGAGATATTTTTGTGAACGATGAACGCGAAACTGTGAACGGAGAGCAAACGATGAACGCACGCTGAACGAAAGGTGAACGAACGCTGAATGAACGGTGAGCGAAAGGGAAAATGGGGAATTAGAACGTTTCAGGGACTGTATTTACTTGCTTTCGTCAGACTTTCTTTATTTTCCCTCGTTTTATTTACATTATTTGCGCGCTTCGCTTAATGAAATTTTCTCCTTGCTGTTTTACAGTTATTCTTAAACCGTGGTTTATATTTCTTCTTCTCATTACCATTTCGAAAAATTTTCCTTCCTGATGATTTCTCAGCAGCATTGAAAAAATTAATGTATCACACATTCTTGAAATAACATTGTTGACACTTTCATTTGTAACATTATTTAAGGTTCTTAAATTTAAAAGTTCAAAGGTCAAGATGTTCAAAAAATTATTTTTACAATAGCCCCAAAACTATAGGAGGTATAAAGTTAAAACTTTTACAGTTTATCATTTTTTTATTGATTAACAGATAGAAAGTATCAATTGATAAAAAAAATACTTGTTAAACATATTAATTGAGAAAAATTCTTCTTAAAAATGCATATTTTTTCAAAAAATACCCCTAACTAATTCTATGCTTTTAGTGAAGACCATCATGGCAGAAACAAAATATGTTTATCAATGAAGGGCAACGTGGACTTGGATAGTCTCTGGAAAGTTGTTTTCCCAGTTTATTTTGTCCGAATATTAAGACTTGAAAGTGACAAAACATTGCAAATGGCGGATTCTAAAGGGATCTTGTCTTTATACATGTCATGCTTTCAATAACAGCCTTTCAGAGACCATTTACGTCCAACTTGCCCTTCAATAATAAACATACATTTCTTCTGCAATGATGCTTTTCACAAAAAGGACAGAATAAAGCAGGTGCATTTTTTAAAAAATATGCACATTTTCTGATATAATTTTTCTCCAAAAAATCTTTATAAAGATATTTGTTATCAACGCAGTACAGTTAAGGTGCGCAATGGAAATATCGACGAAATTGTGTATTTAAAAATGTATTCGTAATCGGGATGGCAATTATTTTTAGTACATTATTTATATCGGATAATTGAGGACGATTATATTTTATATTTAGACTAGTCACGTGATGCGGTTGTCACACGAATTTAGCACATTGACTTGAAGTATTGATGTTACATATAAATATCACTAGTGCAAGGGCATAACCAAGTTAAATTTCCAAGTTTATTACATAAATATTTTCAACACGCATTGTAGATTCTAAAAAGTGCTGCGATCCTGTCTAAATTCTGCAATTTCATTGTTAAAAGTATACTTGTATGACCGATTGCTATATTTTTTGCTGGTGAGCGGCATGAAATATTGATATGATTTAATTGTTTTTAAGATTTCATCAGGATTGCTGCACTTTTCAGATACCTTAATAGTTCTATAGTTGAAATGTAAAAGCTTACTTTGATCCATAGAGTGTATGCCCTTGCACTAGATCGATTTATTAAGACCCCCCACATTACCCCCCAGTGTACTTCGTACAAATATACGGCAGTGTCAATTAAATACGTAATGTACAGAAAATAGATTATTAAAATAGTGAAGAATACATGAAATTCAAGTTAATGGCCCATAGAATATCTGTTAATGATATTTATATTTAATTAGAGAATACATATTTTGTTGAGATAATATTACTTGATCTGTCTCTCGCTGCTTAAAACTGCGTCACGTTGTAAGAAATGACGTAATATTGAAAAGTTTATTGTGATCAGTGACCTGTTTATAACTTGTTATGTGGGATTTAACTAACGACAAAACAACACGCTGTAGTATTTTTTTTCTGTAGTTTGATGATTTCTTACTGGTTAAATTAGCAGATAAACTCATTTTGTTGTATTTTAAAGAAATGTTGTATGACGAATATCGTAAATGATGTCATAGTCAGGTTTTCCCGCACAAATTAGGCTCCGCCTCCTTTTAGTAACCTCACCTGTGCTGCGAAGTGATACTTTCTATCTATTAATCACTAATATATTTATAAATTGACTTTATACCACACATAGTTTTGGAGCTATTGTAACAATATTTTTTAGACATGTTGACCTTTGACGAAACCTTAAAATAGACTGGTCGATGTTCTCACGAAAATCATCTGCTTGCTCGTTCGACCAGAGCGTTACACATGATTAGTTTTGTATAGGTGTGTTACTAACAGTAGTTATATTTTTTCATAAAAAAAACAATGCTTAATAAAAAAATGCTATGTACATCTGAAAACATTTCACAAAATTTTAAGAAATTTAACAAGGTAATATGATTGCATCGAAAATACCAAAATAATTTTTATTCAATTCAACTCGTTGCATAGCAATGAAGTGCAACGGTTACTTTGAACTTTTTTTACTATAGATATATAAGATATCCAGAGATAGAGTTCTCTGATAGAGATCCATCAGTCTAAAACATTCTGATCATACTTCAAACATACTAATTGTCGACAGATTTCCCGGTATTTCCCGATTATGACAAGGAGCACATGGTGGTGTGACTAGTCGGCCGGGGATGCTCACTCCTCCGTGCCATCTTATTCCACCTCTGATATTTTGAGGGCCATAATTGTTCTGCTCCTACTTTGTGTTGTTAAATGGACTTTTGAGCTTGAAAAATTGTTTGTTACTAGTATCTCCATATATTTAATTCCTCACTAATCTGTCCTTTACTATAATAGTACGTACAACTTTCTCATACATCATCAGATAAAAATGATTATTGCAATATTTATTTCTAAAAACAGCCTTAAGTTAGAAAGATTACGAAACGATTTATGAGAAAAAATAAAATAACTCGAAAAAATAATTCAGGGCCTTGAAACTTAAATAAGAAATACTTATTATAATTGACATTTTGTAGACAAGTTCTCCACACTGACTGATGACGAGGTGTCCGTGTTATTCTGTTTTCTGTGTTCTGACTCCGGTCCTCCTGACTTCGCTGAAACAGAGTGGGTGGGCTTACTTAATGTCATACGACGAGGAGTTTACAGTAAAGAGAATACCGTAACACGTGAAGAAGCACAGCTGACTGTTGACAGACTGAAGTCACATGATTTCCTTTGGAAAGATCAGGACAAGATAACGGAGGACGCTAAAGATGAGATAATGTATGAGATAGTATCAAGGACAGAATCAATTCACCCTGATATAGCGTTCTTTTACAGTAGCTATGACACAGCCAGTGCGTACCTAAGGTCAGAAAAGTACCCCAAAAAACCTGGAGAAAAATGCGTCATTAGTGATGCTTGTGATGACATATTGATACTCCGTCTACAGTTGAACATAATGACCCATGCCACTATGGATGATAAGAGGGTATATGATGTGATACACAAGACATGTAAGTCAGTCTAACAAAAAAGGGGGATTTCTAAACTTCAAAAATTGTTTTAAGTGATTGACTTAATTCTGAAGGTTCATTTAAGAAATAATTAACTGTCATTATTTTGTTGTTTTCGTGATATGATGAATCTATTGGCTTGTGTGATAATTTGCGAAAACGCTTTCAGCCTTAATACGCAAAGAAACTTAAAAAAATCTGACAGTTATTTTTATTTTTATATTCTCCCGAGTCTCCAAATTCACGTGCTACATGCCTCGCTACCGTCGCTTTTTGTACCGCCCAGCATGCGATTTTTTTAACCACGCAAATAGATGATGCAGTACATTATAAAGAAAGAAAAGTATATTTTTACTATTTGTAACTTTATCTCATACAAAGACATTGGAAATGTAAATATGTTATAAATAAATATTTCAGAACTTGGTTCCATTGATATTTATCACTTCATTATTTTTTTCATGGGGCATGTACAGAGCGGATCATACAATAAAAAGTAGATACACTGTAGATATATATGTAACAGTATTGAGAATCAAATAATTGTCAACTCATAGCCATTTAAATCGACCTCATTGATGGTTAGATGTCCATTCAATATTTTTTTTTCTTTACAGTGAATGTTTCTATCCAAATGCTAAAGGACAGTTTAGAGAAAAGAAAACAGTTTCTAAATGATATACGGAAAGAAGGAAAGGGTGCAGATCATAAAAGATCACATGACAGTGCAGATCACGTGACTTGGCGCTGGGGATACTGGAGACCTGACATCGTCAGATCCTGCATAGGTCTACATCCACACTGGGACATTTACATTATCGACAACAAAGCTTTCAGAAAACCAAGTAAGGGAGTTTACTGAATGCAAAAGGTTTATTTATTGTTTACGTTAGACCTGTAATATGGCCATATTCAATTAGATAAATATACCTCGTGGTGCAAAGGTTCTAGCGTCTGTTGTAGAGTTGCGGAGTAAGGAGTTGAATCATGATAGAGATCCGTCCTTCAGACATTATTTGCCTGAAGATACTTCTATTTTAATATGACTAATAATTGTTAAGTTCTTCTTGAGAAAAGATTTTCAAAATTATTTATTTATATATCCCAATGGTAAACTTTGACTATTGTTGTGACCCTGCACTACCCTCATGGGTAATGTTTGGAACAAACTTGAATATACACTACCTGAAGATAATTCTGTATTAATATGGCTGAAAATAAGTAAGCTCTTCTGGAGAAGAAAAATTCTTGAGGTATTTGATATATATTCATATTTAAAACTCTGACTCCCTATTCTTGCCCTACCCCACTCCAAAAGTTATGATTTAAATAATGTAAATCTACATTATTATTTCCTTTATATAACAACTTTTTTCTCAAAACATGTATAATGTCGGATCTCAAAAAAAAAAAAAATAACAAAAGCTTTTTCATAGACAGGGAGGCAATTCTAATTGGGTAGCAATTATCTTTCCTCTATTAACTTTACAAAGAATTTTTTTTGGGGGGGAGGGGAGGGGGTAGTGGGTTTGGTGTTTGTGAGAATGTTCAATGATATTTCCTGTTTTAAAATAAATGAATTTTGATAATAATGAAATACTTTAAATAGTTTATTTTGCATATGGATACATGCAACTTTAAAACCTTTAGATGTTTTTAATCTAATATCTTAAATTTTCATAATTTTAGGTAAATATCATACCCTTTCTCCCGATATCAAATGCATATTGTACTGCTTACTGTTAAGTGAGAAATATCAACTGAACGTCAACGAACAATCCCACAGAAACAAAAGGGACAAAATCAGAGATAGATATTTTACTACAGTCACTGATGAAGGGTTGGTAGATCTTCCTGAAGGAATCACAGAAACACATAACGGTGTGATAACGTTTTTATCAGACGATATCCGACATGACGTCATGTACGCCTTTGTTACGGAGTGTTTGGTGGAGGACAGTGATCTGGAGTTTTTCCTTACTACGGCGTGACGTGACGTGGTATCGGAATATTGTAGGTCTTGGTGCTATGAGAAGAGCAAGGGAGAGAGATGTCTGTATATACCGGACTATCCAGAGAAGATGTACGACCTCTTTATAGACAATCTACAGCTGGACATCATCTCACACTGTACCATGTCTGACGAGGGGATTCACGACAGTATCAGTAAACGTTGTGAGTATTATCTCTGTGAAACATTTTTTTGTAAGACTTTCAAAAGATTTAGCTACAATCAGATATTCTTATGCATTTTATTAATCAAGATATGGTTTGATTAAAGGTTACTATTTACGTTACACTACGAATATTTTTTTTTAATTCAATGAGTGTTGCTTATCGCATAAATATCGCAATAATGAATTCCCTACTTATAATTAGAATCAAATTTATATTTCCATAAAATAAATGCCAGGGAGAATAATTTTTTTTAGGTTTTAAAATAAAAAGATATTATTAATCACGTAAGCTAAAGGCTTAAGTATAAGCTTTAGAATATAACAGGGGTTGAGCTTTCTTGCCCCACAGAATCTTTTTAAATCATGAAAATTAAAATTCATTTCAGTTGCCTTCTCCTTTATTCTTAAACACACATTTCATTAACTGAACCAATATATTTTTATGTCCGCCTTAAATTAGGACCCCTTAGTCACTCAACAATGGATTTCCGGCCATCGTCTTTAAACGATCATAAAGTTCTGATTTTTTTTCCTTTTTTGTCTCTAATGTGGCGTTAACAACCAAAATCTGTGAAAAGACACTTCGTCAAAACAAAATATGGAGAACAGTAATACTGAATGGTAATCATACTGAAAAAGCAGTAGTATAGGCCTTCCCCCTCTAAATTATCGGGATTCACTGTGTTTGAAAACCATGGCAATAACAATATAGAAGACCTTTTTATAAATGATTACTGTGATTGAGACATAATGATAAGGCGGAGCACAGGAGCACTAACTCGATTGACTAAATACATGGGGTTTTACATCAAAGACTCTAGAGTTTAAATAAAAATGCTGAGATTGCTTATGCATGCCGCCGCGGCCGGAACATATGGAAAGCGTTGACCAAAGATTAACTATGGACTCCTGAACCGTCGAGCTCCAGAACTATTAAAGATAATAAAAGGCATTCTAGAAGAGACACGCTTAGAGATCAAGAGGATATTTGAGAAAAAATCGATTACTGTGTGCATTTAAAAACATACTATGATGTTTTACGGGCAATATAGAGAAAGTAAAAGAAGTAACAGCGTAAAGACAATATTTTCGTATGCTGTTAAACGGGAGTATTTTGCGCACTATTAATATTTGCGCCTTTGGTGCAAGAACACTTGAACTCTAAAATTTATTGTGCGTTAAAGGATTTCAAAATATATTTGTGTGTTCAAAGCTGTCACATAAGGAAATGTAAATCAGAACGCGCGATTACGTAATGCCGAAATGTCGTTGGATTTTATATACACACTAGCACTGTACATGGTAGGATCTATCGAGAAAGTTCTGCCAAATTATAATTTAATTAAACTATTGATACCACGGTACGTAGTTGTTACCCAATTCTTTTCATTACCACCATCAACGTTTCGTTCTCGGCGTGTCAGTCATCTATCGCCTCGAGGTAAACAATGCAATCAGGCATGGCGATTGATCTTACAGACAATACCTGATTATGATGACCGTTTATCCGAATATTTTTCGTTCGATGCATGCATTGTTTTAATTGGAGTAAAATGCGTAAATACTCAAAGTGATTAAAACGTCACGGTGAAGTTGACGAAATTCAATGTTTACTTATATACGGGAGTGCTATTGTGTTTCCCTCTTTCGTGAAAAATCAAATATTTGAAAACCTGTTTTCGATACTAAACGAAAATAATTTTTTTTTCTTTTATATGTTTGATTTTAATGATTAAGATGGAGTCCCTTGGGAGGTTCTTCAATGGGACCAGGAGGCCCGAGAGCGGTATGTGGAGTACGCTAAGAGAGGAACACAGACAGTCCACCACGCCCGAGGGATGATTGTAGGATGTGCTGGGGCGGGGAAAACCACGCTACTTACACGGCTGCTCGGTTGTAGTGAAGAAGAGATAAAAGAAGTGACGACTACTGAAGGATTGAGTGTGCATGAGGAAATATTTAAGATTTGTGATGAAACTAAATCGCTGATTGGTAATGACAATAAGTTATTAAAAATAAGTTATTAAACTGATACATTTAATTTACTTACATCGTGGAGTTTGGACAGCAAACGTATATACACGCATAAAAGTCGATTAACTTTAAGATTGGCTTTGCATGTTTTACCGAAGGGTATTTCAGATTTGAATTGATCGGCATGTACATATAAATCGATATGCATTTTTTGCCAGATTTAGCCGCTAATTTTGGATCAAAAACGTATTAACTTTGTTTTAAAGTATTTTTTGTTATACCCCGATTGAATAATTATTATTAATTAGGGTCTACATGTAGTATTGTTTCGTAAAGAAAAGAACAACACATTCAGAATTGTACATCTAAAACAAAACTAAAACTATAAAATCTGTAAGTACTTATTCTTTATGGAAATGACATTTTTAAAAGTGCTTTTCATTGCGTAATAATTTATATAAGAATATGTCCAATATCTTGTTTGCTATAATGTTGAAGTTCTTTAAAAACACTTTATTTAGTTGTCCATGAAAAGATCGTTGTTAATCAGAGTCATTATTTTTCAATCCATTTCGGAACAAATTATAGCAAAGAAAAATCGACTAAACACATTGACATAAATTGGGGGAAAATTATTCAAGGATGAAATTAAGCTCTTCTGATCTGAAGCTTTCCGAAAGAGATTTTGTATCTGTTTGTTTTCGTCACTAACATTTATGTTCTTCTTTTAAAAGAAATCTTCTAATTGAGTAATAGATATACTATAGATTTAATTATTTTGCGACATACATTTAATTGTAGCAAGATAGTCATTTACTCATTAATACCGAGACAAGTATTTCACGAATTGTGGATATTGATCTATGTAATGTTAACGAATGTTATTATGTATACGCGAAAATGAAAATGAAATTTTCGCGAGCAAACTTTTTCGCATAGAAACACAAAAAAAAAATTCTCACTAATAAAAAGTGATGTAAATATTTATTCTATCTTGATCAGCTAAAAGTGCAATCAAAAGTAAAAATAGAACAGAAAATCATGCCGACACTTTTGAGAAGACCTTAACGTTCTTTGACTTTGGAGGGCAGTGTGCTTACTACGCTTGTCATCAGATTTACCTGACCAGGAGAGCTTTCTATATTTTGGTAATGGACGCCTCTAAACGCCTTGATCAGGTCGTAGACAATGCTGTTTGTGACCAGGCAGACACAGCATTTTCTGGGTGGACATACAAAGGTAAAGACATTGACAAAATCTATGATTCAAAACGATATGGACAATTTTTTTTATTTCTTAAACATTTATTTTGCCATTTCTTGGTCAAAATAATTTTAATTACATTTTCGATGAACTTCTTTTATGATTACATTGCTTCACCTACTTAGGGCATTTTTTTCAGAATATTTCTTATTCTGGCTGAAATCTATTCATACATACTGCTGCAATGTGACAGAAGGATTAACTGGTAAAGCTGAGATTCTCCTGGTGGCAACCCATTGGGAAAATGCAGTGTACAAGGTAATTCCATAACATTAAATGCTTAAACAGCTTGCAAAAAATACGAAAGCCCGGAAAGCTCTTTCGAGATTCAAGTTTTGAAATACGAGAATCGGAATTCGAGTTTCGAGATTCAGATCTAGACTAACCAATCAAAAGCGGGTTCAACACTTGATTACTCTCCCTTATCATATTTTTACTATCAAGAAATCGTTTGATATATTTATACATGTAACAAATGGGTCATTTGATATTATTACAATGCAAGAAAGAGTGTTATAAACAGTGCGACATTTAACTCCGGACACGACATTTGTCCGGACTTTCGCCAACCACTTTTCCAAAGATACATGGAAACCATTTATGTCATCTGGTGGGATTTTTTTATTCGCACAACATGGACTAACCTTTACACCTGAATATCTTCTAGTTTAAAAGATATTACACCTGCAATCAAGAAATCCCATGGGATTATGGTGGGATTTTCTCTCCTAACAAATATCCCACCATTATTCTGTGGGAGAAAAATGAGTTCTGTGTGATTTTTTCTCCTATAGAATCAAAACTCCCATTTTTAACCCTACATGGGATTTTTTATCCCATAATGTATGAAATGGGACAAGAAGTTCTATAATTGACACTAATAGGATTAAAAGTTCTCTATCAAAATGATTTATAGAATATTTTATCCTACAGGAGAATGGAAATTGTTTTGATCTCTTTAATGTACAGGGAAAAACAGTCCATCTTCTTTTAATTTAATACAGTCAAGGGTCAAAATTACTTTTGAAAGCTTAATTGTTGCCATATAATTCATTAAAACTCAACATTTTAAATTCATTACCTTGATATTTCTACTCTAGCTTATATTACTGTTTAAAAAAAATTACTGTCATATTATATACATGCTGTTGTCATGGTTGTCTAAGATATAAAGTTGTTATTCTTTAGTCTTAACTATCATAAACCAAAAAAAGACTTCTGCATAGATCTATCTTGATTTTACAAGGAACATGATGAATGGTAGCTAAAATAATAGCCATTTTTGAAAATATCATTGAAATAGGTTTGTAATGGGTTTTGGTTATACAGTGTATTATAATTGCTGAAATACTTCCGACCTTTAAATGTTTAACCCCCAGTTTAGACTCATTGAGAGTCAATTTTATCATATTTTGTATGACATATTGTCATTTTGTAAACTGATGAACTGTAATGCCCAAAGTTATATCCTAAATAAACTTATTTTATGAAAGTACCTTCTCGAGTGCTCCTTATACATAGGAGGGAATTCCATAACTGAATATGCTGAATGGAACTGTAGCACCTTTTGACTTATTAATTTGCGCTGAGGTGATTGTGGACTAATTCAAGCATTACGTATTAAACCAATATCTCAATAAAATGAATATAAATGAGACTACATTGATTTAAAAGTACGTGAATTAATCTTTTCAGCAGACTGCAAAAGTTCAGCCACTTCGGACTTCTTTCCTGTTCATGCATCACAGTCCAGTTGCATCAATGCATTTACAGACTGTGAATGTTTACTATAAAAAAAACGTAACGGAGATTTAGATCGGAACAGTGTATTGTGTGTATTCGTCTGACTATGTGGATTCACTCCGGGCGTTTCGTTCCAATCTAAATAAAGTATTCTATAACGACTAAATATTTTTACTTTAAATGAATGTTGAAATATTTTTAATCATGGTACCGTTTTCACCTGGAGAGCGTTATCAAATAAAAGTAATCAGTCAAGTGAATTTGAATGAATTAAAAGGCGAAAACTTGCAATGCTCATGTATCACAGATGAATTTTAGGGGTCAAATAAATATATATTTTATATGAATGCAGGTATCTAACTTTGAAAACATAATTTCTATTTTTGAAAAGTAACAATGTATTTATAAGGCAGATAAAGCTCCCCCTTTTCAAATAATTTATTAAAATTTTAGAAACTTAGAAAAAAGTCTCCCATTGCCATTGGTCATTTTCTAATTGTTTGAAAAAATATACACAATTTAATTCATTAGGTTTGATTAACTGTGTGAATGCTATAACAAAAAAACCTAACTGTATTCCAAACTGGCAACTAATAAACTTCAATGAAAAGTACAAAAAGTTATGGTAATCAATTATGTGAACACTCCAATTCCTGTTGACAGAGTATTATGACCATGATGATGGATTTTCCCTATAAAAATTTCAGTCCTCTTAGAATTTATCATTTTACATGTAGAAAGTACATACTATTGCAAGCAAAATAATACCAACTTGGCCAAATTTCATTGAAAAATAAAAAAGTTATGGTCATTCAAGAGAACACCCCTGAGTACGATTGAAGGAGTATAACATAATAATGGATTTTCCCTTTGGAATTTTAGTCCTCTCAGAATTTATCATTTTACATGCAGAAAGTACATAGTTACTATTGCAAGCAAAATAATACCAACTTGGCACAATTTCATTGAAAAATAAAAAAGTTATGGTCATTCAAAGAGAACACTCCTGAGTACGATTGAAGGAGTATAACATAATAATGGATTTTCCCTTTGGAATTTTAGTCCTCTCAGAATTTATCATTTTACATGCAGAAAGTACATACTATTGCAAGCAAAATAATACCAACTTGGCCAAATTTCATTGAAAAATAAAAAAGTTATGGTCATTCAAGAGAACGCTCCTGAGTACGATTGAAGGAGTATAACATAATAATAGATTTTCCCTTTGGAATTTAAGTCCTCTCAGAATTCATCATTTTACATGTAGAAAGTAGAGGCTATTGCAAGCAAACTAATACCAACTTGGCACAATTTCATTGAAAAATAAAAAAGTTATGGTCATTCAAGAGAACACCCCTGAGTACGATGGACAGAGTATAACATAATGATGGATTTTCCCTTTGGAATTTTAGTCCTCTCAGAATTTATCATTTTACACGTAGAAAGTACATACTACATGTATTGCAAGCAAAATAATACCAACTTGGCCAAATTTCATTGAAAAATAATAAAGTTATGGTCATTCAAGAGAACACACCTGAGTACGATTGACGGAGTATAACATAATGATGGATTCTCCCTATTAAAATTTTTGTCCTCTTAGAATTTATCATTTTACATGCAGAAAGTACATACTATTGCAAGCAAAATAATACCAGCTTGGCAAAATTTCATTGAAAAATAAAAAAGTTATGGTTATTCAAGAGAACACTCCTGAGTACGATTGAAGGAGTATAACATAATAATGGATTCTCCCTATGAAAATTATTGTCCTCTTAGAATTTATCATTTTACATGTAGAAAGTAGAGGCTATTACAAGCAAAATAATACCAACTTGGCACAATTTCATTGAAAAATAAAAAAGTTATGGTCATTCAAGAGAACATACCTGAGTACGATTGAAGGAGTATAACATAATAATGGATTCTCCCTATGAAAATTATTGTCCTCTTAGAATTTATCATTTTACATGTAGAAAGTAGAGGCTATAACAAGCAAACTAATACCAACTTGGCACAATTTCATTGAAAAATAAAAAAGTTATGGTCATTCAAGAGAACACTCCTGAGTACGATTGACGGAGTATAACATAATGATGGATTTTCCCTTTGGAATTTTAGTGCTCTCATGATTTATCATTTTACATGTAGAAAGTACATACTATTGCAAGCAAAATAATACCAACTTGGCCAAATTTCATTGAGAAATAAAAAAGTTATGGCTATTCCAGAGAACACACCAGTATGATTAGGTGACTTTAATTAACATGGCATATGTTCCCTATGAAAATTGAAATCTTTTTACATTATCAGAATTTCTATATTGTTTTGCAGTATACAAAAAAAAAAGAAAAAGAAAAAAACCCCATATTTTTGTATGTACATTAATCAACATTTTAAAATGTTTTTGGTTTTTTTCTTGGAAAATGTTTTAAAATATATTTTAGAGAAGTTACTCCAAAACAAAGTATATACACAAATAGATAATATACAGGAAATGGCTCGTGTCATCATCAGTCAGTGTGGAGATGAATTGTTGAATATATGTGTATATCATCGTTTACATTGAAGTTCTGAAAAAAGGTGTGAGAATATTCCTTCAGGCTAAATTTTACAACATATTTTCAAAGGTGTGAAATCGGACATCATTCAATGATTTCAATCTGGTCACTCTTTTACAACTTTCCATACCACCGGTAATTAATAAAGTACTCTAGAACTCTTGAAAATTCTGTAGCAAATCAAATCAAAGATACTGAAATACAATCAGGCTTTTTGAAGCATTTTCAGTACTCTTTTGAGATGGTTTGGGGTACATTAAAGGAGGTGGGCGCAACTGATGTAGAATTTTTAGAAGCATACAACTTTTATACTTTTGTTTCATAATATTCGTAGCGAAAAAGAGAAATCTGCATATTGGGGCAACATTGAATCTGCTTGATAAATTTTATTTTTTGTTTTACTGAATAACGATAAAATGTATGAATCTTTAAGCTTTCCGCTCTTACTCTGTATTGGTGTTGATGTGCATTGCTAAGTTTGTACAATCTCATTAGATTTTAAATACATGTACATGAAAACAAAGCTGAAAGAGACTTCAAACTACACAGTGACCTGCAGTATGCCTGCAATTAGCCCTTTGTTTTATTTCACAAGTGTTGAATCTATCTGAATATGAATTGTTTGTACATTTTGAATACAAGTTTCAACTGGTTCATCATTATCTTTCCATCACAGAACTTTTTGATTTCATTTCACTTTTAATCAATATGCTCTTCTACAATAGATTTGGTTTCGAAGTGAAATGTGATTTAAATAACAACATTAAAACAAGCTTTCAGAATATATACAATTAATGAAGCAACCTATCTTCTTAATATACCAACAATTCTAAGAGAACCTTTTTGATTATTTACTAAAATTTAAATCGAGGATCTATAAATTGTCATTTTTCTTTATTAAACTTTCAAAAAATTCCTTTTCGTCCAATGTTCCCTAAAATAAAAGTTACATTGGCTATTATTGTTAAGATGAAAATATAAATCAGATAAACGTAAAGACCATAAGAATTTTAAATCTAGCACTTTTATTCTAGAAAGGGACATAACTCTGTAAGAAGTATCGTATTATGCTATCGTGTCCTATTTCGGGCATAGGTGTTATTTAAGCTGGATTTAAAACTATAATTTTTTTTCATGATTTAATTTTATTAAATCGATAAAAAACAATAATAGGAAATATTCATCAACGTGTCACAGGATATTGACTTTGTTGACTTCTAAACGCTTTAGCTTTTGACGGGACTATATTTTTGGACGGGGGTGTCGATCCTAAGTTAAGCTCAATGTGATTTTTTTTTATTATATATATATTTGTCATCTGAGTTTGATTTCACAGAAAAAGCATCAACTTCTGTAGTATTTTACCTGTTTTTCTTACTCTTGCACTAATGTTTGAAAACTAATAAAGTAACTCAAGTCTACTGTTAAACCCTAACACCCCTCCCCTTGCTAACTTCCGAGAGACCAATATCTTTACCCCAGATCTCGATGGGGTACCCCATCGGGCAATTAAGAGTCTTTTGTTTTCCCCAGGTAGCAAAACTGTCACAATTTGCTTGGAACTAACAAAACATACACAAGGGATATTAACAAAAAGCAAGTCGATTTAACAACTGAATCTACAATAGAAATTCATGGCAAACAAACTCCATAATTTTCTAAACCTTCGGATTAAAGTCATATATATATTTTTTTCGTTTTTAGTTTAAAAATTAAATCCAACAATTTAATTTTATATTACATCATTCATAATTGATAGCAGACAATTAATATAAAATTGTACACCCACACCCCCCCCCCCTTTAACCTGTGTTAAAGGACAGATGATAGAAATTTTTGTCAAAGAATTCGAAAATATAAACTTGAATCATATTTATGAAAGTAAATTGAATACAAGTACAGCTTTTAGTTTTTCATTCTACTTTTCACAAAAATGGGGTTTAAACAATTTATAGGTTACTATTAAGTATTGATTTTTGTCAAAGAATTCGAAAATATAAGCTTGAATCATATTTATGAAAGTAAATTGAATACTCGTATAGCTTTTAATTTTTCATTCTACGTTTCAAAAAAAAATGGGGTTTAAACAATTTATAGGTTACTATTGAGTATCGAAAGATGCATGGTTGGTGAATAAAAACAATTTTGAACATCATGTAGAAGGTTAACAATTAATATATCAAAATGTCGTGAAGAAAAAAAAAGGGCTTTATGGGGGCTATGTATTGACTGGACTTTTACACTTGTACTGAATATCCCGCTGACCATGCAAATAAAATTGACTTTTCAAGGGAAACATTTTATTTTAGAGATACGGAGAGATTATATTGGACATTTGAATTACCATTATTACCCATGACAGTATTTACAACCAAAAAAAAAAAAATTAAAATTAAAATAGTCTTGTTTTCATTTCTTTGTTTTCTCGTGAACTGTGCATTGTTTAAATTAAAAAAATAAGATAAACCAATAAATAAAAAAGAAGCTGCAATATTCTATCTATGGATTCACTTCTTAAAAATTCTGTGCAGAAGGATGCATTACTCCTAGAATTACCCAATACCATCCAAAGAAAACGAGGAATTTCCGCATGATGCTTGTAAACAAAACCTGCTCTATTTTCGTAAGTAGATCTAGAATTATGGAATTTTTTATTTATTTCATTAAAAGCATGTTAATACATGGCTTATCACCTTATAGATTCTTTTTGTTAAAGTCTTAAGATAGATCAACCTGATTCCTCGTTCACTGATGAAAACAATGTCTTCAGATGTTATGAATTGTTGTCACTGTAAACATGGTAAACATGATAAGTTTGCAGAGCTAACAGTCGATGGGGATATTCAGTAGTATATTATACAAAGTAAATAATCGTCAGAAAATTATACACATCGGAATTATTATTCTTTTGTTCGAATTTCCTCAATATGTACACTAGCTGATGATTGTACTTAAAAATATATATTGTCATGTCTAAATTTGACTGTAATTTGCAAGTTACAGTTCAGAAGTATCTTGATCACAGTCATCAGCATTACTGATTAAAAAATTAATTATATTATCTTCTCTCAGACATGGTATTTGAAAAGTAGTGAACTAGGGATTAATGTTATTGTACATGTCATGATTGACATACCGGTAAATAATAACCCCCAAAACTCTTACTTATATTGTTTCGAAGAATCCAACATGTCCAAATATCAAATTACTATATCTCTGTTAGAAAATTGATTGATCCTCTGAAGTTTACATAGGACATGTACCCACATGATTTTTGATGTAATCGATGATGTTTTTTTTTTAATATAATATTAAATATCTGAAAAACGGTTTGAAAACTTTGAGTGAAAAAACAATCTTTATACTGCTAAACTCATTTTGTATGCCATGAATACATCCCCGGTACTTAGTAATATCATTATTAAGTTATGTTCATGTTCTTTTGAGGGGAAAAAATATACATCATAAATTAATTTAAGAGCTTATGTGTAAGTAAATCATAAGAGACAAAAATGCTAGGACCTTTTCTTTTTAACATATTTATTTGTGAAAATATTCTTTCTATTATAAATTGGAAATGAAATTTTAAAAAGTTCTAGCTTTAATTATTACTAATAATATGACTTTTTTTCTTAGAATTGATATGATATTGAATGTTTTTAAAAGAAATAAAGACTGCGTTTTCGTGAATATTGCAGGATAACCTGCAATGTTAATGTAGACAAAGATTTAAATTACACTTGAAGGACTCCCATGCCAATTTCAATAGTCCTCGCCCACTGATGTCAAACACAAAGGTAGCCGCACAAGATTTTAGTTTAATAAGAAGTATTTTATTCAAAATATACAGAAAAGTATACAGTGAATATGGATTGAACAGCAGGCCAACGACCTATATTAGTTCTCTCCATTGGAGATTTTCATGCATATTTGGCCCCCTTAGCATCAGCCACAAAGACAGGTGCACACAAGTTTTTCATGCATATTAGGCCTTCTTAGCTTCTGACCTTTTGACCTGCCTAATTTACATTCTGGTAAAATTATCAATAAATCAACTCAGTTTACTTTCAAAGAGTTACCACAGAGAAAAAAAACAGATATGGAAATATTATGGCATCATCTGACTTCATGAAAAATTCTCAAGGGCATGAAACTGCTATAATACAGATACCGGTAAATGTATGCAGAACATGCGCAAAGTTTCATTTATGGTATACTGATCATTGTTGATAGATGAAAATAATTCATACTTTTATACTTTGACCTCTGTAGGGTTAATTAAATTACCCAGCATAGTGTCAGTCATTTTGGCTGGAATGAGAAATTTGAGTGGTCAATATTCAATTCATTTTCTAATTTAATGAAAAATTTAATCCATCCATCTTTGTTATTATACATGTACATGTAATTGGTATTGTTTGATTTATTCTATTTTTTTCTTTAATAGAACATGAAGTTATAGTAGCTGACATATAGTGTACATGTACCACTTGAAGATTTTTCCCCCTTGTAAATACAAGAAATGCAAAGGTAATTCTTTGTGAAGATAGAGAGAATGAATAATAAAACTTTTCAAACCATACAACAAAAACTACTTTGAATAATTAGTATGCAACCAACCATTTACAATTGAATTTTGCAGTTTTATTTCTTTAACATTGAAAAAAAAATCAAATTTGGTATTCTTTTTAGCTCTACTGGTCATAGACCAGAAGAGCTTATGCAATAAGAAGGTGTCCCCATCCATCCTTCTAGCTGTCTGTCTGTCTGTAATTTTTCAAAATGCTTCATGTAATACTCCTACAGTTTTATTCTGATTTCAATATAACTAGGCACACAAGTAGACTGCACTAAGGTACATAAGATTTTTTAAAAATTTCAATGAATGGTGCTGCCATGGTTACTAAAATAGAAATTTCTGTAAAATTCCTTTAAACCGCTACTCCACCTACAATTTTGGTATGATTTCAATATAATGTGGAACACAAGTAGACTACACTTAGATACACAATTCTATTTATTGCTGCATGTTGCAACACGTGTGCAAAGTTTCAAATCCAAGTGCTACTATTTCTTTGTTACACATATACAGACCAGTAGAGCTACAGTCTAATCAGAGACTTCATAGTTTATCTTTTTCATCACACAGCAACTTTCTTTTTTTTCAGTATATTCAGATGCATACACATATAAGGAGACATTAAGGAGACATTATCTCATGATCTGTGGATCCAAAACTTTAAGTACAAAACTTTTGATAATTCATTCATGTAAAGAGTGTTGACTCTAATATTGAATATCTAATGAATGGAACTAAGAGAATTAATTTAATAAATATTTCATTGTATATTACTCTTTTTATTCATCTGTCTAATTTCTTAATTAAAAATGAAATTTAAAGGCTCAAATAAGGTCTTTTTTCCATTATTGTGATTAGAACAAGTTCTTTAATTTATTTTTTTCTTATAGAAATAGGCATTTAAGGTCATACGCAATGTAGTTTGCAGTTTATTGCGTTCTTCCCTGGAGTTGAAGAGCTCCACTAAATGAAGGTCCTGTATGCAATATTGTTATTGTCAGTCTATACATTGATTTGTAAATCTCTTCTAAAGCAATATCCACTCATAGTCACTACAGTCAGTTTAGCGAGTATGCGTGCGGGTCAAACATCTTATTCAAATTACATGTAGATCGCTTAGGTAAAAGTTTAATACTTAGTTTTTTTGTATGATATCTGATATCATACAAAAAACTGAGTATTAAACTTTTAAATTTGATGAAAAAAATCTGGAATTTTATATGTTTTGTAATTTTTGTACATTTTTCTTTGAATAATGCAAAAGTTTTCAATCTGTTCAAAATCCATGGAAATGCATGCTGATTTTTTGTCTAAAAATATGTAATATGGTTGACCGTACATATATTATAAGTTTAAATTTAGAATATCTTGAAAAATAATCAGTAGGTAAGGTACCTTGCGTACGTCCTTAAATGTAAAATGAAGGGATGTGTACCACTATTCAATGAACTGGGGAACTCATGAGGCTGAAACTTATGTGGAAGCTTCACGGGGTAGTGAAGATTCTAAATTGTTCAAATCATGAACCCTGGGAGTTGGGCGGAGCCACAATGGGGAATCAAAGTTTTACATAGAAATATAGGAAAAATCTTTAAAAATCTTCTTCTCAAGAACCACTGGGCCAGAAAAGCTGAAACTTGTGTGGAAGCATCCTAATATAGTGTAGATTCTAATTTTTCTTAAATCTGGACTCCAGGGGTAAGGTGGGGCCACAATGGGGAATCAAAGTTTTACATAGAAATATATGGGAAAAATCTTTGAAAATCTTCTACTCAAGAACCACTGGGCCAGAAAAGCTGAAACTTATGTGGAAGTATCCTGGGGTAGTGTAGATTCTAAATTATGCAAATCATGACCCCTGGGTTGGGCAGGGTGATAATGGGGAATCAAAGTACCCCTGGGGGTAGGGTGGGGCCACAATGAAGAATCAAAGTTTTACAACGGGGAATCAAAGCATCATATGGTAGTGTAGATTTCAAATTGTCTAAATATGTCACAATATATATTACAAGTGGGAAATCTGGTAAGGAGTGGAATTGTCAAAGCTTCTCATGTGAGCGATGTGGCCCATTGTTTTGCAATTGATGTAAGAATTGTGAAGAATTAATTCAGAACCGAGCGTTTTTTTCTTTGAGTGCAATAAATATACAGTTTTTTCACTGGGTGGTACTGTAGCTCTCTAGTCTGTCAACATATATTTTTTCGAAGAGCTACAGTTCTGCAGCTCCTTAAGTGTAAAATATTTGAATTTAAGTTCATATCTTTATTTTACAGTACATTGATATTTATAACGGCGTCTGTGGCGTAATCCGTAGTGCATCGGACTGACAATTGGAGTTCGCTCCCCGGTGTGGGCGCAGTAAGTTTACCATTTCGGCATAATATGCTTATGATGTTTAAATAAGTAGAACACAATGCAAGAAAAGTAGGGTAGGGGTATATATGTAGATCTAGACAAACTGACAGGAAGCCTAATAATTGACAATATGCATTTATGACAAGAAAATTGAAAATCTTCCTGAAAGAAGTTGAATAAATTTAAGCCACTGAAGTTAACCAATCTAGTTAAAATCAGATGTTAGATACATGCATTGTGCTATATTTGCATCTGCTTGGGTATTAACTGTGGTTTGGTCCTCTTCTTTCATGTGTTAATATAGGGTTCCAAAATCAAGGTGCATGCTGACGTTAAATAAAGAAGAAACTTGCAAAGGCTTAAGGTGACTTGACTACTGATCAGTTGAATCCAAAGTCAATGGTGCTTAGTTATTATATATACCAAAAAATAATAAGTAAAAGATCAGCAAAGTACATTTACTAAAGAAGTAACAGAATTAAGGAAAACTTGTTTTCCTCTGGATGATATGAAGCAATGAGTAGAGTACCATCTCAAATATTCTGGATCCATGCCCTTTCATCATTTTTATTTTTGAACGGGTTCAATAAACTGTCAAAAATTCTTGATATGTTTCTAAGGTGTAGGTAGAAAGTTTTGAAATTAGTGAAAATGTTGTTAATTTTTTTTTTAATGCAAACTACCAATAAATGTGCATAATGATTGAAGATGGCTGATTTTTTTTCCAAACATTATTTTCTGTACATTTGTCAGATCGGGTTCGTTATGTGTAAATTCATTTCCAGCTGTCATTGGAACAAAACAAGGCATGATCAGGATCAAGAAAATTTAAAGTAAAAATTAGGTAAATTATTACAGTTTGTGCATCTGAGTAAGTTTTAAAACTCTCTAAGAATCTCAGAGTGACTGATATGACCCAATTTCATGTGATTTTTTTTTAATTGGAAACCTACCAGTTTAGTGCAACAAACAGGCAAAGATCTAACAACGTGATCATGTTGCAAAGCTTGACAAATGGCACATATGCAATAAATTAACCTAAATGATTAGGAGGAAAATAAACAAAACAAGATTTGTTCATTCTTAATTGCATTTTTTATTTTTCCCAATCAAAAGAATAAAAAAAGGTAATCTACATACAAGGGAAATTGTTTTTTTACTAACAAGAAAAAAAACCCTGAACATTATAGAGATAAACCACTTTTGATTTTAATGCTATTTCATGTAAAATCTTGAATCATTGAAAAAATTAAACATTACCCCAAAAATTGTTAATTTAAAGAAATGAAAAAAAAAATAGTTTAGGAAACATATAACTTAAAAAGTTAAATGAAAGTAAATAATTAATAGTAGTTCAACTGTTCAATAGTTTCTCTATTTGGTTTAAAACTATTGTTTCTTTATCCCATGGGAGAATTTTTATCTATTTTGAAATGAATATGGGATAAATCCCACATTTATAAAGAGATGGGAGATTATTTTCTATAAACAAGTATATGGGAGATTTTGTCCCATTATAAAGCATTTATGGGATTTTTAAACTTCTATGGGAGAAAAAATCCCACAGAATACCCTTTTCTCCCACAGAATAATGGTGGGATATTGGTTAGGAGAAAAAACCCCACCATTATCCCATGGGATTTCTTGATTTCAGGTGTAATATCTTTTTACCTAGAAGATAATCAGGTGTAAATTTTGGTTCATGTGATAAGTTTAAAAAAATCCCATTAGATGACATAAATGATTTCCACATATCTTTGGAAAAGTGGTTGGCGAAACTCCGGACAAATGTCGTGTCCGGAGTTAAATGTCGCACTGTTTATATATATTAGAAGGAAATTTGAATAATTATTGTATTTTTGATCAGCAAGATATACTTCAATTTATATTATAGCTTCGTAAATATTAAACAGATTACATATATCAGGAGTATCTATATTTTTGTATTGTCGACTTTGTTTACAGGGTTTACAGGGTTGATGACATAATAATAAACTTATAAATAAGTGTTATGTGTCTAAAGATTAACAATACCCCTACCCCTACTCACCCCCCTGTCCATTTTTCCAAACACAATGAAAATGTTACTTGAAAAACTTGAAAGGCAACACGCTATTGATAAACAAAAATCGCGTTTGTTTTCCTAATGGAGGAATATGTTTTCAATTATTTATGTTGGTCTAAGGTTTTGATTTTTTGAATTAATAAGAAATGATATGCACAAAACATATATTTGATATCAAATAGTAGAGAACTAAAGATTTATGGTTTTATAATTTAGTCTTTGACCATAGTGTTATGGTCAAAGACTAAAACATACTAGTAAAACCTTATAACGATGCGGTTCGATTTAGCAGTCAAGTCTCACTGCACTAATGTACCCTATATAAATGTAATGAAATATATGCCCTTGAATAACTGTGCAGTGTAGAGACGATTCTTAATTCTTCATATAAAATAAATAATAATTTTCTCCCTTATCAGTGATCTAATAAAAACTTAATAAGAAAAAAGAAGTCGACAAAAAGACATTATAATATTCTATATCATAAGTATTTCCTGCTCTGTTTAATTAGAAAAATAATTTTTTATATTTTTTTCAAAATGTAATTCAAATTTTATTTTTAATTTGTTTTAATACATAAAACATTTTTTCTTGCATTATTATTTTACCAAATGATCCATTTGTTATAAATATATTCAACGATTTCTTGATAGCAAAAACATAACAAAGGGGACTAATCAAAGGTTGAACCAGCTTTTGATTGGTTAGTTTGGATCTTGAATTTCGAATCTCGTATTTCGAAACTTGAATCTCGAATAAACCTTCTGGGCTTTCGTAAAAATAATATGTTTTACATGAAAAGATGATAGAAATGAGAGAAAGAAAGCTTCTGCAAAAATTTAGTTTTAGTGGTTACTTTCGGTATTGAATAAAGATTTGACATTTAGTTGGTGCTGCATTCTAATGGTCTGATTAAGATTGATTCATTGATTGATTGAATGTTGTTTTTACGCCCCGTTTGAGAGTTTTTCACTCGTACGGAGAAGACGAAGGGCTTTACTTAGCATTATGCATTATGCTATTGGGAGTAGGAAAACATTGCAGTTTAGAGCAATAAATATGTTTTATTTTGTTTAAAATTTTATTCATTACATATAAATAATTTGAATTATTTAATCAGTTTTCTTCCCTGTTTCTCACTGATTTCTTTTACTTAATAAAATTCACTGATTTTCTGATGGTAGTAGTCCGATGCTTATTTTAAGTATGTCAATGCTAGTTATGCTTGTTCTATCCTTTGCTTGCTGATGCTGATCCTTATAGGGTTTTTGTTTAACGCTAATCCTGATGGCACCTAGATGCTGATGCCTATTTTCTCATGCTAATGTTAGATTATGTGTCCAATTAGTACCTTCATTGTGTAATAATTTTTTCAGCTCAAAAGTTTACCCTGCGTTTCTTTTTCCTTTCAGTATATGTATAACAGCGTACATGTATATTTTTGTCGCTTTCCATAAAATATGGTACCTGTTTATGGAAAGCAAATAGAACTGATCAGATATACTTGGGGGGTTTAAAATTGTCTTTGGGGGCCATGGGATCAGGAAATCAAACACAAATATATTTTAGACATTCTTGAATGTTTAAGATCAAATATTGTTCTAGACAATAAGCGAAATCTATGAAAAGAAGCATGTCCATTTAAATAAGATTTATGTTTGGTTAAATAATGACCCGAGGTAAGGTGAGGTAAGGTGACGTGATGATAGTAGATCATATAAATGTCCCTGTAGCTTGCCGTAAATTTGGAGTCATATAGTGATTGTATATTGTTGATTGTACGTATATTGTTTATTGTCCCTCTCGAGAATTTTTCACTCATACAGTGCAGGGAACTAATTTTGTTACATAAACCAGCATCAGGATCAGCATAAGTAGGATCAGGATAGAACTAGCATCAGCATCAGCATTTAAAAAAACAGCATTACTTGGATCAGCATCAGCAAGCAAAGGATAGAACTAGCATTGACCAAAGTGAAAACAGATAAAGGAAAGTCATTTAATACAAATTACAAATAAAAATTACCCCAAAAATTATTTTTAATGGCTTAAAATAGCGATGCTGTTTTTGAATTATCCACTTCCGGCAGGATAATTCTACTTCCGGTAGCATTACTAGCATTGACCTAGTTTCAAACCAGCATCAGGATAAGGATCAAACCAGGATCAGGATAAGGATAACTAGCATCAAAATCAGCAAGCAAAGGAAGCATCAAAATCAGCAAGCATAGGAAGCACCAAAATCAGCATTGATGCTGTAACAAAATTATTTCTGTGCACTGTATAGAGACGTCACCGTTTGCCGTGAATAAAGGGCTTCAAATTTAGACCTATACTCGGCACTTAGGGCCATTGAGCAGTGAGAGTTCTTTATCGTGAAAGCACCTACCTTGACACTGGACCTAGTTTTAAATGTCTTCAGTTAGAGTTAATTCAATTTTGTTCATATCATGACCTATAGCTATAAGGGGTCAGGCGGGGCCATAATCGGCCATCATAGATATATAGGAAAAATCTGTAAAACTCGTCTTTTCAAATATAGCGAGATTATACATGTATGCTTTATTGATATAGTGACATTCTCAAGTAAAAAAAAAATAATCCCCCCTCCCCCAACAAGTAAACTTTTCAACACTGAGCTGATTTGTGTTTTTAATTAGCCCATGTGCTCAGCTGAGCGATGTGGTCCATGGGCTTCTTCTTGTTTCAATATATTTTGAAGACAATAAATCTGATTGTAGCTTTAAGATAATCTGAAATACTGATTATTCATTAAACATCAATCATGAAATCTTAACCGAGCTGCACTTCAATGCCCGCTATATATCAGAAGATAATAATATGCTTTAAAAATGTATTTTAATGATAACATTTTGCAGAACAGTCAAGAATTCCTGGATTCACTTCACAAATCATTACCAGACCAATCGAAGCTAGCGCAATACATTAGGAAAGATCGATGTTTTCTTGCACAATTTCCGTTAACTCCTTTAAAGGAACTTGAGAGGTGCATTGTAAATATCACTGTCTTATCGAAATGGAGCGAGAATATTCCCCATGAATGGATTTTCTTAAATGACGAAATTAATAAGAAAAGAGGCATTCGTCTTTTTTTGCCATTCAAAGAAATAGAAAACATGATGCCCGTACAAAAAGAGAAGAAAGGACAGAGTGTTCGTGATATGTTAAAATATTATCACGAGGTTGGGAAATGTCTATTTTTCAATGAGGATGGGTTAAAAGATTTAGTAATTATCGATATTCAGTGGTTTATCGATACATTCAAATCCATCATTACAGACAAGTTACATGTGAAAGGAATACTTGCCACAAATAGAGATTGGAATGAATATTATGAAACTGGGAATTTAAAAGACACCCTGCTTGATGAAATTTGGAAGTTGAACAATGGTTCATCTGAAAAGGAGTCTGGGAAATCGATTCTTCACAAAAGAAAATTATTGCTGTACATGCAGAGGTTGGGTTTTTTAGCGGTGGGTGAAGATGTTCATTATGTCCCATGCATGAACAAAAAAGAATTTGCCTCACCACAAAAACAGATTATTCAAAACTTACCAAAAACTTCAGTTTTGGTTTATCTCTTTGAATTTTTGCCTTACTTTCTATTCTATCGGCTGGTGGTTTTTTGTATGCAATTGCCAGAATGGAAAGTTTTAGAGAACAATCGGATATCGTGTTTGTATAAAAAAGCTGCAATGTTTGCTTACGAAGATCACTACATTTGCCTTGCCGTGACAACAACTTCTATTCAACTTCAAATATTTAATCCGGAAAAAGAAAAGCAAATTGCAAAGAAAGTCTGTGTTCTTGTGAGAAGAAACGTAGATGAAATGATGAAAGACATTACCAGCACTTTTCACAAGCATCTTCAGTTTAAGACGGGATTTACATGCACAGAAGAAAGGAAACAGGTTGTTGGGGAAGACGTTGAGAAAATTTTTATTGCCGAAAGCGAGATACATGGACATGGAGAAAGCATGATATGTCCTCGTCATCAATTGGAATCATTTCACAAAATTGATACCAAATATTTGTCAGGGTTCTGGTGAGCAACAGACATGAGACAAGTACCGCTTCATATATATTTGTGTACTTTGCCTCCATCTTATTTTTGTGCGAACTTGTTTTTAAACAGACACCGATTACGATAAATCCGATTTAATTAGTATCATAATTGAATTGTTTGTCATTATTCTAACAAAACTGAATACTATAACTTTTGTAGACCACATACTTTGAAAACTAGTATAAAAACAATGTAAAAATAATACAATTTTCGTGTAGCTCTTACAGGTATATACATGTATTACAGTGTATCTTATATGATCATTTGTATATTACTATGTCTTCATACCAAAATGAATTTAAAGGGAATAATAAGTTTATGCTTTCTAATATTTTGCTTTGAAATATAATATGCCATAATTATGTACATGTTAAAGGGTCCTCCACATCCTCTAACTTTGGACGTTTATTGTTTTTTTTTAAATTTTACTTCTTATTTTGTAAAGTCTGTACACTGAAGAGAGTCTTTTTTTTTTTAGATAAAAATTAGTCATGAGAAAAGCATATATAGATAACTGCGAGCGATATCCTAATCATGACGTGACAAACAAAAAAAGGCTTCGATTTTTGCATTTCTATCTGTTCAGTCGCCAATACTGAATACTTTGGGTATGATGATGTTTGGGGACACTTACTAGATTTTCGATGTTATATGTTACAGGAAAAAATAACTGTCAAAAAGAACTTTGATACTAAGGATTTTTCTACATCTACAGACTTTATAGTATTTCAATTTCCTGTTGTAAATTTATATTTTTTTTATCTTCACTATCAGAAGTCTTTCCAATTTCCCAACAATCTGTTTAAGAGAAAATAAGTTTTTTTTCTTTTCTTTTTTTGGTTTTTAATAATTTTTAATTCTTAAAAAAATGTTGATAAAAAAATTCGTTTTGTGGTTGTTTTATGAGCTTAATAAATCATGCCATAAAAAATTAATGTGCTGTTGATTAATGCTTGTTGAGGAAAATACATTTAATTTTCAGCAAATACTTATTTATCATATTTAAGTGCATCTTATATTTTTTAATAAGATAAAGACAAAAATATTATGCTTGAATGTACACAGGATATGGTACTACGATGCAAAAAAAGTCTTAGATTTATTATGGAATCTATGGATATTATTTGGAAGTGCAAAATATTTAAATTTGATCGATTGTATATTGTTTTATGCCCCTCGTGAGAATTTTTCACTCATACTGTGTATGGAGTACAACACTTGGCGAGCGATTGAGGGCTGTAAATGTCGTCCTGTACTTGGCAATCAGGGTCATTGAGCAGGGAGAGATCTATTTCGTACCAGCACCTTCTGCGACACGGGACCTCGGTTTTACAGTCTAATCTAATGGAGAGGTCTCCACGTCCAACAGTACTGAAATACTACAGAAAGGTCAAATGTCAATCTGCATGTATATATATCACTGGCATATAAATACACGAAGAAAAAAAAAATATTTTGTTGAATTGTTTATCAAGTAATGAAATATGATATATCTTTTAATAAACAAGATAAATAATGAATCATCTTCGGATCAAAAGCAAGTTTTTTTTATAATTATGTAACACTAATAAATCGGAAAAGTCAAGGATAAAACTTTTGCTATAATTATGCATTCTATAGACTTCAATGGTACTTATACTATAGGAGGCACTTCACCACGACCTCATCACGTGACGTCTATGATTAGAAAATATGCCTTAATGAAAAAGTGAAAAGTTTAACACTACCCCGGGGATAATTAGTTCCAATTTGTAATAATAGTTATGTAAAAACATCTCTGTACCATGAAAAGTGCTGCTAGAATCGCATTGTCCTATTATAGAAATACATGTAATTATTCAACAATTTTGAACGAAACCTTCCCAAATTTTTACATTTTGTTCATAACATTGAAAAAAAAGCATCGATTCCCGTAAACCATACGATTCTAGCAACACTTTCCAAAAACTAAAGAATAAGAACTTTAGATAGAAACAAAAAATAAGTTTCAAGGTATGCGGCGTAGTGTTGAACTTTAGCATCTTATTTATTATGAACGACAGAGGAAAGGCTGATCGGCAAGTAAACACCTTCCCTGCAATAATTCTACGAGGAAATTGCAAAATTATATTACCATACCTTATTCATACGGTTTATTCCCACAAGAATCACACATGATATCCATTTTAAATGCTTTTAATCTCCAATTTCTAGTGTTTGTTTACATCATTTCTCGTTATGATTCAGTTTCACTCTGCTTTTGCCTGATCAACAGTTATGACGTAATGCGTTTGGTATGTAACCCTTGTGATAACTACAGAGGCCCAGGAACGACAAAATTCTTTTTACACTATGCCTCTGCATATTTTGATTCATTTTTACGACTTCAAATCAATCTTAGATATCGATTTTAAGAAATTATTATCTCTAAACCTCACGTCATATAGCTTACTATGACCTCATACATGTATCATATAGGCAAGTTGAATATTTGGTTGTAACCTTAACCTACCTGCGAACCCTGTCCACTATCACGGAGGCATCGCGAGGGCAAAAACTCCACTTCTGTAAACATGGTAAACAGCCCATCTGAACAACGTGGAGAAATCGGAATTGCCACATAGATCTGCACTCCATCATTTGACACATGCATTGTCCCTCAGTTATAACCATCGGACTTCTTAAGCAACTCAACTTCCTCTGTTATTTTAACATCCACACAAATATGTTTCCTGACCATGCTGCCAAACCTCCGTTTCACCAGCTGTAACATTATATCCAATATGGCAGCGGAGAATTGACCTAGGGGCTATACACGTGTTCGTGCTTCCGACAACCTTAGCCTAGGTCACATTTATATTTAAAGTTCAAGATTACTTTTATCATACCTTCAAATTATTTTGTTGTTTACTTTATAAATGTTGATATTTGACTACAATAACTAAATAGTCAATCATTTTTTGTGTTTGATGGGACTATTTTTTATAGCAATTTTGACGTCATGGGGCCTTGCGCATTTCAAATCTATTTAATAAGATGGTATTTAGATTTATTTTAAGATTATTATTTCAAGGAAAATGGAGATATAAAGATTCGCCTGTTATGCTGAAATTATCCCATGTTTCCCACTATTGTTGATGTCCTTGTCATAGTCTCCTAACCAGATAGTGATTCCTTAAATAAACATTTTTACCTCAGTTTAATTTACCAAATCTTTTATTGTACATATGTTACTTTACCATATCAGGGTCTTGAAGCAAAATCTTTACATGTATTTTGAATATGTAACAGTCCAAAGATTTATCCTCATAAAACAAAACTTTTGGTAACCATATAAAACAACAAGATTTGATGAAATTTCACTCTGGGTGTCGTTTCAGCATCTGTTGGAAATGCAGTTCAATTATTACACTACTGACAAAAATTAATTTTGATACCTTTGATGATATTTAAAACAAAATGTGTTTTTGAAACACTGATACCCCCGTATTGTAACATAGCGAAGTTTAAGCTTTCTCAAATGCAGATCAAATATGTTGGAACCTAAATAAAAGCCTTTTCACAACAAATACAAATGTGAAATGGATAACCCTAGCACCATCTATTCAAAGGTTATGACCAAGGTTTACGTTTTTAAAGATAGGACAAATTCCGTGGTCAAGGTTAAAGGGTCAAGGTTGTTGGTTTCTAAAAAAAAAGACATTGCCTTAAAAATTACATATGGGAAGTATAAAAGCCCTGGTCCTTACCGTTCAAAAGTTAGCAAAGTTGGCAAAGGTTAAAGTTTTTAAAAAGTAGATCATATTCCAAGATGAAAGGGTCAAGGTTGTTGATATTCAATCAAAGATCTTCTCACAAGGATTAAACATATTAAGTGTAAAAGCCCTAGCCATAACCTTTAAAAAATATGGCTAAGGTTAAATTTTTTTTCGTAAGTATGGAAATTTCCAAGGTCAAGGTCCAAAGGTCAAAATCGTTTGTTTCATGTCACAAAGAATTGATATTTGAAATATGAAATTCTTAGTATCTACCGTTCAAAAATTAGGGCAAAAGAAAAAGTTCTTTTTTTGTAAGTGTGTAAAAATTGGTCAAACTCCAACGTCTAGGTCAAAAGGTCAAAGTTCTAGATATCAAATGAAAAGAATTTGGACAGGGATTAAATATGTGAAGCATGAGAGTCCTAGACTACAAAAGCACTAGTTCTAATCCTTCGAAACATATGGTCAAGGTTGTACTATAAAAGTAGGTCAAACATCAAGGTCAAGTTTAACGGATCAAAGTTCATGGTATCCTATGAAGTGTGAACACAAGATTTACATATTTGAAGTATGAAAGCCCTAGCAGTTACCGTTAAAATTTTATTGCAAATGTTAAAGTTTTTTCTAAGTATATAAATCTCCAAGGTCAAAAGGTCAAACTAATTGGAACAAAATGAAATGTCTTGCAACAAGGAATACATATGTGAAGGATAAATTTCCTGGTATATGCTGTTCAAAAGATATGAACAAAGTAAAGGTTTATATTGCAGTTTATTCGTTGGTCGATATAGTATACAATTTAAGACTGTATTGGTTGAATAATTTCAATGCATGTAAAATCTTCTCTTAATAAAGATTAATTTAATAATCTTATAATTAACCGTTTATACACAGGTTTAATAAAAGAAATATTTATATATCAAAATTACCAATATGCGTCTGTTGGCATATTTCTTTTACAATATTTAACATAGATTATAAAATGCTGATTTTATTTGAGGGATTTAAGCCCCGCAGGCCTCTGAATGTATAACATCTATTGCCAATAAGATAAAAGCAATCAAATCTCATTCACTACGTCAAATTATGTTTTTTTTTTGCCTTATAATGAAACAACATAGGGATTACAAAAAGGTAATATTATTCAAATCTGTATATCTATATGTACTAAATAGTGGGAAGGTAATTACAACCTGGTTATATTTCAATGTGAAAAGGAAATATTGCCTGCATGGTTTTTGTCAAATAAAGCTGATTTTAGAATTTTTAACTAAATGACGAGGATATCCACTACATTTCCTTCCGCTGTAAAAAAATAATTTTACAATACCATCGACCTTTTTGATACAAAAGTCATTTGAAGGAATGTAAACTGAAACAATTGATTCCTTCATTTTTAACTCATTTGCTTCGTGAACTCCTAGAATAGCAAGACCAATGAGACTAGTTTGAGTATAAGTAATTGGTATATCATTATAAGCGGAGTTTCTTGAACTTAAACGCAAAACATGAATGTAATTATTCATATATCAGAGAATGATAATCGCAGTACAACATCAATATCAAATTATATCACAACAAAACAACGCCTTTGACGGGATATTTTATAACAATTAATCCGCTTTACAATATGAAAAAAGTACAACAATGCTTATACATGTTGTAATTCTAAAAGATCGCGATTAGTACACTATTTAATTTATTAAAAACTTCCGAATAAAGAGAATTTGAGACACAGATCAACCAAGTTTATTTTCTTATGACATTTTAAACATTGTTTAATTTTTTTATCACACTGTTCTTTTCATTATAATTGTTTAAAATGAAAGCATATTGCTAATAAAATAAAACTGCAATTTGATTGAGTTCCTGACGAAAGAAAATTCTCAATGAAAAGTACAAACTTTTAAAGTTTTCAGGAAAGGTCCAATAAAAAAGATGAGGATAATGGGTGATTGTAGAGTGCGTATGAAACCGAGCAAGTGCCTGTGTCTTTTATAGAGATGCAAAAAATTCTTAAATATTTTATGACTCTTTTTTTTAAAAACACTGATTCGTATTACATACATAAGTCTAAATTCCATACATTTGCATATTTATGATTATATATTTAAGGAATAGGTTAAATTCTATATGAGGTATCTGGTAACATTTTGTGAATTTTAAGCTAGGATATGTTATTAGTGTACAATGTATTACGTGTAAATTAATATAATACATTAGCTACGGTCTAATAACTTGAACATGTCTGCCAACATTTCTACAACGGGTGAAGGTGTGTATTCTTCATGCAATGATTATAAAAGGACGATATAAAGTAAATATGTGCTCAGAATTTTGAAAAAAGATAATAACTTTATTTATTTTTCAAGCATCTTTGTGACATTATCGATCCTGTCTGCCTGATTAATATTTATTTTTTTACTTTGCAAATACAGTTTAAACGAATTTACCCTCATATATTTCTTTATAACCTTCAACAGGAAAATTAGAAGATGTATATGGGGATAACGAACAATATTCAATATCAAAATCCATAAAACAATACAAAATGAGAGCAGAGCAAACACGGACCTCCGAAACATCAGATGTGGGATCAGATACCATGGAGGAGTCAGCATCTCCTGCAAACCGGTCACAACCGCTGTGCTCCTTGTCATGATCGGGACATAACGGAACTATCCGTCAATTCAGTGTATCAATAATGGACTAACAATTAGTATGAAAAACATCAGACAGCATTTGTTTCATTTATAAAATGTATTTGCTGACAAGGTCATTGTATAGACCATAGAATCTACTAAATGATAAATATAAAGGAGACTGTTGATATATTCTTGTTTCATCAACTTGCCTGTCAATAATTTACCTCGATTTAGAAATTGTTCATATGTAGAGTATGCTCTTGCGTATCGAATCATCTGAGATACATACACTCCGTATGCAGCTGATGAAGGTATATTCATGCATAAGTAAGAAAAGTTGACGGTAGAAAAGTTAAAGTAATCACGTTTATCAAAGAGCTTGGTTATTAAATTACCCTTAACGTCTTTTTCAAGTAAAATATCCATGTATAAAACAGAGGTGTCAGACTCTGTGCTTATCTCAAACTCACCAGGATATATCGTATCGACGGAGGGATGGAAATAACCATTGTTAATTTACAATACGTCGTCGATATATCTAAATGTCGAATTGAAGGCCGCAGCAAGTGTTTTCTTTCTCTCATGCATAGGTTTAGCACAACTCAGCTTCATATGGATAAAAAAATAGGTCTGCTTATAACGGAGCGCAATTGGAACATATACCCATTGGAATTTAACAGATTGTTGGAAGACCTTGTCTCCAAAAACCACAATCAATAAATACTGTCAATTAGAAACTCTCTGATGTCAATTTCAGAGGTCTTTTATGTGCAATCAGAATGTGTTTTAACAAAATGAATTTGCAAATGACCAATGACCAGGTAAGTAAATTTACGAGTTCCATTTTTATTAAAAAAAAAACCCAGCTGTCAATGATATAAAAAAGCCCAGACTTTAATTCATTGTATGGAATGGTTGTGTATGAAGTTGAAGTTTTTAGTTTTTTAGCTGTAGATTTTTGTTATTCTTGTGTAGTAAGGAAGAGTGTTTCACGCCCCCGCAGGCTACTGAATAATCTATAAAATGTAAGGCCGTGCTAGATTACTCATTAGCTTTGTGCAGGAGCAATGAATCCCTTACATACCACAGTCATTCGAATCACTGGATGTGTTTATGACAGAGAGAAACAACATAAGTCAGGTTTAAATTTCAATAATTTATATAACAAGCATGATTCTGATGATGAGAGATGATAACAAAAATGATAACAAGATGAATTACCGGTAACAACAATGAGAGAAAATGGGAATAATGAACATGAAATTGAAACAACAAACTCCCAAAAAGGAAAAATATATATAATATGAAATATCTATACAAAAATAATCTCAGAAATATGAATACTTTGTCAAAAAGCACCAAAATAAATTAAATTGGAAAATATAAATATTTTCCAGAAATAAATTAAATAAATAATTTTACCAGTTCTCCTAAATTCAAGTTTTAGTTGAAAAATGCTTCAAAAATATCTAATTAATTTTTAGAAGAAAGATAATTCAAAAATATTTAGTTTAAATAAGAAATTTAATTGCTTTCCAAAAATAAACTTTTTAGAACATAAATTCCGAATGAGTCAAGGACTCAGTTATCAAAATACATTTCAAAGTGAAAGTAGCAGAGAAAAGGTGAGGTGCTGAAACAGTACCTGTATGGAGTGTTCTGCCGGACGACTCCAGTCAGAAAAGGACAAGACAGCCCTTTTATACTTTATTGAACAATAGAAAATCAATGAATCGATAAGTTTATATCAAACTGAACTATTGGATTCACATAACGCCGATTAGCCAATCAGAGCGAACTTTACAAAGGTATGTGAATACACAATACAGGAAGTGACAAATATTGTTTACAAATGGAGAACCGGGTAACATGTGTTTGACTTCGCGTTGTGTTTAAGTTAAATATGATTTATTAGCACCAAATTAATTAAGTGTAAACCAATAATTATTAAGTATAAAGATGTAAAAATAATTGAGGTAAGTAATTTGACTGAACAAAAACCAGTTTTCCTACATTCTTCCCTCCTTGGGGAACAAATGTGTAAACATTTGTGTATAATAATATAATAATCAAAGGAAAACTGCAAAAATATAATGTACGATACAATGACCAAAAATAATAAGGTCAAATATATAATAGTCATAAAATATGCATCAAAATGACATGAATGATCACTCGGGTATAACAACAACAAACAAATGAGTGACTGCCATCATAAAATATGAGTATATATGTAAATGACAAAATAACTCAGGAGTATATACATCAGTGTCTTTTCAATCTAATAATGTTCTAATATTCAATGGACTTCCTTGTTTTCAGAGCTTCCACTGGAGCATCCTTGAACCAGCGTGGGTTTTTATGGTGCGAAACAATGGTTGATGATGAGGATTCAAGGAAATATAATTTTTCGTCTCTAGAATTATTAATTTCGGGGTCGAGATTTTCAGACAGGATAGAAGTAGTGGAAAGAGATTGTTCGACGTCATGTTTTCGTTTAAGTTGAGCTAATTTTCTAGGAGAAGGTGGTTTTAGTTTTGGTGGAAGGATGCTAGAAGGATCGATGAATTCTTTATTTTGCACTTGAAGGGAGATGAAGTTAACATTTTCTGATGAAGCGTGAGTTTTACTATGTTGAACTTTGTGTTTCATTTGTACTAGTTTGTGGCATACTGAACATTTTAAAATTTTTTTCGTAGCTTGATGAAACTTCGTCCAATGATTCATGTAGGAACGAAAAGTGGTAAAGGTGTTATTGCCATGTGGGCACAGTGGTACATCACAGTTCATGCCTGCTTCCTGCCATATTGGTCTTATATCTTGATTGAGAGTGTGGAGTTCCTCCATTGGGACATCTAAATCCAAAATATCCATCTTTGATAACTTAAAAAAAAATAAAAATAAAGGTAATCACATTCAATGATATTAAAAATAGCACTTCAGTCATATAACCTATGTAACATGTATTTGGAATTTATTCAAATCCATTATACATGCATCCAGATGATGATTTAAGGTAGAACAATTATGAACTTTAACTAAATGAACTTTGATTTGAAAGGTCATAAAAGAACAAAAATAGAGATTTTTCATCTCCAGTATAACTACACGAGTCATAATAAAACTTGTTAAATAAAGTTAGAACTTTTTCAGTTCCATCAATCTCTTAACTATGCATTTATGTACATTACTTTGTTAAAAAGAACAGATATTGATTTTTCAAACTATGTTGGACTAAAAATTTGTTTTGGTTTTATCAATCTTCCTGCCCTACTTCTGAACTCAGTTTGTTGTGGTACAGAAAATTCAAGTGGGTCAGAATAGGGTTCATTGTTTACAGGGTCATTTTGTTCTAATGTTTCTGAGGTTTGAGTATAATCTTCCGTACTAATGTCATGGGTATTCCAGACTTGAGGTGTTCTTAAACCCAAATATGGTTTCAAATGATCAATATGTGCCGAAATTGGTTCTGAGTTGGGAGATTTCTGAATTTGATAAGTTAGATCTGAAATTTTGTTGATAACTAAGTATGGTCCTACCCAACCCAACCCTAGCTTTTCATTTGCACTGGGAGGATACCATCTCCACACCCATTTTCCAACACTAATTTCCCTAAATTTTGCATTTTTGTCATGATCAGTTTTCTGTCTTTTGGCTGATAATTTTAAATTTTCATTGGCTTTTTCAAAAGCATTTAAAAGAGAATATTTTAACCATTCCACATATTTGATTGGGCATTCTTCATGGGGAGCATTGGGTGGTTTTCCCACCATTAAATCCAAGGGGCAATTTATTTCCCTGCCAAACATCAAAAGATTTGGGGAACATTTAGTACTCTTGTGTTCAGTAGCACGATAAGCCATGAGCAAAAATGGGAGTAAATCATCCCAGTCGTCAAAATTTTCAGATACAAAAATATTAAGCATTTGTCGAAGTGTTCTATTAAATCTTTCTACGAGTCCATCTGACTGGGGGTGATAAGGGGTTGTTCTTTTTTTTTCAATACCTAAAAGATTGCAAACATGTTTGAAAAGATGTGATTCAAATTCCCTCCCCTGGTCTGTATGAATCTGGTCTGGACATCCAAAACGACATATGAACTCTGTAACTAGTTTGTCAGCTACTGTAAGGGCTGTATGGTCACGAATTGGAAAGGCTTCTTTCCATTTTGTGTAGTAATCCCCTACAACCATAATGTATAAATTCCCATTTACAGTTTCTGGTAATGGCCCTACTATATCTATGGCTATACATTGCAAAGGGGCACCCACTTTGAATTGTTTAAGGGGGGAATTCCCAACCCCGGGACCTGGCTTACAACGAGCACAAAGGTCACATGACTCACACCATCTTTTAAGACAATCGTCCATTCTAGGCCAATAAAACCTACGTTTTATTAAAGCAACAGTTCTTTCAATGCCAAAGTGGCCAGCAATTTTCTTAACATGCAAATTTTCAAAAATGTCTCTTTGAATTTTAGTTGGGGCCACCAATTGCAAACAATCCTGTCTGTAATATTTGCGATATAAAATTTCATTTTGGAATTCTAATATGTCCCACTGGGAAAACAAAATTTTTGTTTCTCTTGAAAACCCTGACATTTCTGATTTTCTTGGTTTGTTTTGATTTTGTAATTTGAATTCAATAAACGGGCCAATGATGGGATCATTTCTTTGCATTTCTTTAATTTCATTGTCTTGAAAACTCTCTAGCCAATTAGGTTCTTCATCATGATCATGAAGATTTTCATTGAAAGTCATTGGGAAAATGCTAAAAGGGCTACTAGACTGCTCACAGTCCAAATTTTTAGCATTGCCTAACTGATCTACTGATAATTGGGGATTTCTGGTAATATCTGATGTCAGATTGGTTTGTCCAGAATTACAATCCAGATGACAATCAGATTCCTGTAGAGCTAACAGAACGAATACTACAGAAGTTGATGCTTTTTCTGTTAAATCAAACTCAGATGACAAATATTATATTATATGTATATATAATAAAAAAAATCGCATTGAGCCAAACTCAGGATCGACACCCCTCGTCCAAAAATATAGTCCCGTCCAAAGCTAAAGCGTTTGGAACTCAGCAGAGTCGATATCTCGATCAAAGTGGAGTCTTGTGACACGTTGATGAATATTTCCTATTATTGTTTTTTATCGATTTAATAAAATCAAATCATGAGAAAAAATTATAGCTTTAAATCTAGCTTAAATAATACCTATGCCCGAAATAGGACACGATAGCATGATACGCTACTCTTCACAGAGTTATGTCCCTTTCTAGAATGAAAGTGCTAGATTTACAATTCTTATGGTCTCTACGTTTATCTGATTTATATTTTCATCTTCACAATAATAGCCAATGTAACTTTTATTTTAGGGAACATTGGACGAAAAGGGATTTTTTGAAAGTTTGATAAAGAAAAATGACAATTTATAGATCCTTGATTTAAATTATAGTAAATAATCAAAACGGCCCTCTTAGAATTGTTGGTATATAAAGAAGATAGGATGCCATCTAAATTGTATATGTTCTAACTGCTTGTTTTAATCTTGTCGTTTAGAGTACGTTTTATATATCTATCTTACCCAAACCTCTCGTAGAAGAGTAAATTGACTAAAAATTTGTAAAATGAAGAAGTGAATTCAAAAAGATATGTCTTGGAAAGAAAGTGATTACCCAATTGAAATTCGGTATGAAAAATAATCCAGTAATCTTGTATTCAAAGTGTACAAACAGTGCATATTCAGATAAAATCAACTCTTGTGAAATAAAACAAAGGGCTAATTGCAGGTATACTGCAGGTTACTGTGTAGTTTGAAGTCTCTTTCAGCTTTGATTTCATGTACATGTATTTAAAATCTTTATATGAGATTGTACAAACTTAGCACTGCACATCAACACCAATACAGTGTAAGAGCGGAAATCTTAAAAAATAATACATTTTATCGTTATTCAGTAAAAGTATACTGCAGGTTACTGTGTAGTTTGAAGTCTCTTTCAGCTTTGATTTCATGTACATGTATTTAAAATCTTTATATGAGATTGTACAAACTTAGCACTGCACATCAACACCAATAAAGAGTAAGAGCGGAAATCTTAAAAAAATAATACATTTTATCGTTATTCAGTAAAACAAAAAATAAAATTTAAACAAGTAGAATTTATCTTTTTACATGTAGAAAGTAGAGGCTATTACAAGCAAAATAATAGCAACTTGGCAAAATTTCATTTAAAAATAAAAAAGTTATGGTCATTCAAGAGAACACATCTGAGTACGATTGACGGAGTATAACATATTGATGGATTTCCCATATGAAAATTTTAGTCCTCATTGAATTTATCTTCTTACATGTAGAAAGTAGATGCTATTGCAATCAAAATAATAGCAACTTGGCAGAATTTCATTGAGAAATAAAAAAGTTCATATGGTCATTCAAGAGAACACACCATGATTATGATTAGGTGACTTTTATTAACATGGCATATGTTTGCTATGAAAATTGAAGTCTTTTTACTTTATCAGAATTTCTACATTGTTTTGCAGAATAAAAAAAAAAGAAAGAAAAAAAACATATTTTTGTATGTACATTAATCAACATTTTAAAATGTTGGGTTTTTTTTCTTGGAAAATGTTTTAATATTTATTTTATAGAGAAGTTACTCCAAAACAAAGTATATACACAAATTGTTAATAAACAGGAAATGGCTTATGTAATTCATCAGTCGGTGTGTAGATGAATTGTTGAATATATGTGTATATCATTGTTTACACTGAAGTTCTGAAAAAAGGTGTGAGAATATTCCTTCAGGCTAAATTTTACAACATATTTTCAAAGGTGTGAAATCGGACATCATTCAATGATTTCAATCTGATCACTCTTTTACAGCTTTCCATAATCAATAAAGTACTCTAGAACTCTTGAAAATTCTATAGAAAATCAAATCAAAGATACTGAAATACAATCAGGCTTTAAGCCTTTTGGAAGCATTTTCAGTACTCTTTTGAGATGGCTTGGGGTACATTTTAGGAGGTGGGCACAACTGATGTAGAATGTTTATAGAAGCATACAACTTTTATACTTTTGTTTCATAATATTCGTAGCGAAAAAGAGAAATCTGCATATTGGGCCAATATTGAATCTGCTTGATATTTAAAATTGCTTAAATTTCATTTTTTGTTTTACTGAAGAACGATAAAATGTATTATTTTTTAAGATTTCCGCTCTTACTCTGTATTGGTGTTGATGTGCAGTGCTAAGTTTGTACAATCTCATATAAAGATTTTAAATACATGTACATGAAATCAAAGCTAAAAGAGACTTCAAACTACACAGTAACCTGCAGTATGGTCCGTGTAACACTTAACGATTCAAATTTCTAAAACGATTTAGAGTTTTAGAATGTTAATATACTAGTTCAAATATCTAACTTTCAAAAACTCAAACTGATTTGGTATAATGAAATTTAACATTCTAGTTCAAAAATCTAAATTTCCAAATTTCCAAATAGGTTTTAGAATTTTGATATTTTAGATTTTTACCTTATATTTTCAAAATTCAAATTACCGAAAAAAGATTTATGGAATTTAAACGTTTGAGTTTTTAGTCTACCGTTTGTTCAGAAAGTTTACACTTAACAATCTAAAGTTCGGTAATATTTTTCGTCTTTCGATTATTTGAAATTAGCTTCAAGCTTCTAAAATCCAACTTTGAAACGTTTAAGATTTTTAGAAATTTGGAATTTTGGTTCAAATTTTCAAATTTCTAATAATAAAGACTTTGAGTTTTTAGAATTTTACTTTAAATATCCAAAATTTAGACCAGATATAGAATTTCATATTTTGGATATTTGAAGTAAACTTCTAAAAACTCAAAATGTACAAACGTGTTTTGGTCATTTAAAAGTTGAGTCTTTAAATCAAAATTCTAAATTTCTAAAAATCTAAAGTGTTTGAAAGTTGGAAGTTTGAAGTAAATTCTAAATAATCAAAAGACGAAAATGTTATCGAATTTTAGATTGTTAAGCGTAAACTTTCTGAACAAACGGTAGATTAAAAACTCAAAAGTTTAAAATACAAAATGTGTTTTTGTAAATTTGAATTTTGAATATTTAAGGTAAAAATCTTAAAACTCAAAATGTTAAACCTGTTTGGAAAATTGAAATTTTAGATTTTTGAACTAAAATAATAAAATTCAATATACCAAATCAGTTTGAGTTTTTGAAAGTTAAATATTTGAGCTAGTATATTAACATTCTAAAACTCTAAATCGGTTTAGAAATTTGAATTGTTAAGTGTTACACGGACCCAGTATAACTGCAATTAGCCATTTGTTTTATTTCACAAGTGTTGATTTTATCTGAATATGCACTGTTTGTACATTTTGAATACAAGATTACTGAATTATTTTTCATACCGAATTTCAATTGGGTAATCACTTTCTTTCCAAGACATATCTTTTTGAATTCATTCAATTTTTAGTCATTTTACTCTTCTACGATAGATTTGGGTAAGATAGATATATAAAACGTACTTTAAACGACAACATTAAAACAAGCTATTAGAACATATACAATATAGAAGGCATCCTATCTTCTTTATATACCAACAATTCTAAGAGGGCCGTTTTGATAATTTACTATAATTTAAATCAAGGATCTATAAATTGTCATTTTTTCTTTATTAAACTTTCAAAAAATCCCTTTTCGTCCAATGTTCCCTAAAATAAAAGTTACATTGGCTATTATTGTGAAGATGAAAATATAAATCAGATAAACGTAAAGACCATAAGAATTTTAAATCTAGCACTTTCATTGTAGAAAGGGACATAACTCTGTGAAGAGTAGCGTATCATGCTATCGTGTCCTATTTCGGGCATAGGTATTATTTAAGCTAGATTTAAAGCTATAATTTTTTCTCATGATTTGATTTTATTAAATCGATAAGAAACAATAATAGGAAATATTCATCAACGTGTCACAAGACTCCACTTTGATCAAGATATCGACTCTGTTGACTTCTAAACGCTTTAGCTTTGGACGGGACTATATTTTTGGACGGGGGGTGTCGATCCTGAGTTAAGCTCAATGTGATTTTTTTATTATATATACATATATTTGTCATCTGAGTTTGATTTAACAGAAAAAGCATCAACTTCTGTAGTATTTTACCTGTTTTTCTTACTCTTGCAGTGATGTTTGAAAAATAATAAAGTAACTCAAGTCTACTGTTAAACCCTAACACCCCTCTCCTTGCTAACTTCCGAGAGACCAATATCTTTACCCCAGATCTCGATGGGGTACCCCATCGGGCAATTTAGAGTCTTTTGTTTTCTCCAGGTAGCAAAACTGTCACAATTTGCTTGGAACTAACAAAACATACACAAGGGATATTAACAAAAAGCAAGTCGATTTAACAACTGAATCTACAATAGAAATTCATGGCAAACAAACTCCATAATTTTCTTAACCTTCGGATTAAAGTCATATATATATATATTTTTCATTTTTATTTGAAAAAATCCAACAATTTAATTTTATATATTACATCTTTCATAATTGATAGCAGACAATTAATATAAAATTGAACCCCCCCCTCCTGTAACATGTGTTAAAAAACAGATGATAGAAATTTTTGTCAAAGAATTCGAAAATATAAACTTGAATCATATTTATGAAAGTAAATTGAATACTAGTATAGCTTTTAATTTTTCATTCTGCGTTTTCTAAAAAAATTGTAGGTTACTATTGAGTATTGATATTTGTCAAACAATTCGAAAATATAAGCTTGAAACATATCAGAGACATATTTATGAAAGCAAATTGAATACCACTCGTAAAGCTTTTAATTTGTCATTCTACGTTTCACAAAAAATGGGGTTAAAACAATTTATAGGTTACTATTGAGTATTGAAGGATGCATGGTTGGTGAATAAAAACAATTTTGAACATCATAGGTTTTATAAACAATATTTCAAAATGTCGTGACGCAAAAGAAGGGGCTTTATGGGGGCTATGTATTGACTGGACTTTTACACTTGTACTGAATATCCCGCTGACCATGCAAATAAAATTGACTTTTCAAAGGAAGCATTTTATTTTAGAGATACGGAGAGATAATATTGGACCTTTGAAGTACCATTTTCACCCATGACAGTATTTAAAACCCAAAAAAAAATTGAAAATTAAAATATTCCTGTTTTCATTTCTTTGTGTCCCGTGAATTATGCATTGTTTAAATTAAAAAAATAAGATAAACCAATGAATAAAAATGAAGCCTCAATTTTCTATCTACTTCTTTTAAAAAAAATCTATGCAGAACACTGCAGCAGAAGGATACATTACTCCTAGAATTACCCAATACCATCCAAAGAAAAAAACGAGGAATTTCCACATGATGTTTGTAAACAAAACCTGCTCTAGTCTCGTAAGTAGATCTAGAATTATGGAATTTGTTATTTATTTCATTAAAAGCATGTTAATACACGGCTAATATCAAATTATAGATTCTCTTTTTTTGTTAAAGTCTTAAGATAGATCAACCTGATTCCTCGTTCACTGATGAAAACAATGTCTTCAGATTTTATGAATTTTTGTCACTGTAAACATGATAAAGTGTTTGCAGAGCTAGCAGTCGATGGGGATATTCAGTAGTAGGCCTGTATTATAGAAAGTAAATAATCGTCAGAAAATTATACACATCGGAATTATTATTCTTTTGTTCGAATTTCCTCAATATGTACACTAGCTGATGATTGTACTTTAAAATATATATTATCATGTCTAAATTTGTCTGTAATTTGTAAGTTACAGTTCAGATGTATCCTGATCACAGTCATCAGCATCAGCATTACTGATTAAAAGATTAATTATATTATCCTCTCTGACATGGTATTTGGCTATTTGCTACAGTTGTGAACTAGGGATTAACAAACATTGCATGTGTTGAAATTTATTTATTTATTTATTTATTTTTTGTTGTTAAGATAAATTTTGAGATATGGGGGCCAGTGCTTATTGTACATGTCATGATTGACATACCGGTAACTAATAACCCCCAAAACTCTTACTTACATTGTTTCAAAGTATCCAAATATCAAATTACTATATCTCTGTTAGAAAATTGATTGATCCTCTGAAGTTTACATAAGACATGTACCCACATGATTTTTTATGTATTCAATGATGTTTCTTTTTTTATTAATATTAAATATCTGAAAAACAGTTTGAAACATTGAATGAAAAATCAATCTTAATACTGCTAAACTCATTTTTTTATACCATGAATACATCCCCGGTACTTAGTAATATCATTATTAAGTTATGTTCATGTTCTTTTGAGGGGAAAAATATACATCATATATTAATTTAGGAGCTTATGTGTAAGTAAATCATAAGAGATTAAATATCTGAAAAACAGTTTAAAAACATTGAATGAAAAATCAATCTTTATACTGCTAAACTAATTTTTTTATACCATGAATACATCCCCGGTACTTAGTAATATCATTAACATGATTATTAAGTTATGTTCATGTTCTTTTGAGGGGAAAAATATACGTCATATATTAACTTAGGAGCTTATGTGTAAGTAAATCATAAGAGACAAAAATGCTAGGACCTTTTCTTTTTTACATATTTATTTGTGAAAATATTCTTTCTATTATAAATTGGAAATGAAATTTTAAAAAGTTCTAGCTTTAATTATTACTAATAATATGACTTTTTGGATTGCGCCTATGAGAAAAGGATCCTTATGACATTTTTACTAAAAACAAAGAAATAACGTCATAAAGATGTGACGTTGCAGACTGACGGTGAACTTCGACGTAGATTTTTTTTCTATCGACGTGTTTTGACGTTTGATATTTTGAGTTTTATATCGCTGTTTCCAACGTGTGGAATTTGTTTTCATTTATAAATTAGTTTAATCAATATCTGAATCTCCTTATTCACTGATTTTAATAGATATAAATAAAATCATTTAGAACTGGTTTCTTAAGAAACATATCGATTATACGTCCCTAATATTTAAGGCCTGTACGAGTACGGCAATAGATAGTTTTCGATAGACCTGAATTTAGCGAAAGTTACCTCCCGTTGGCCGCCATATTGGAGGTTGACTCAGTGATTTTCCCTCTTTGTCTTACCAAGTGTAGTAAGGAAGAGTGTTTCACGCCCCCGCAGGCTACTGAATAATCTATAAAATGTAAGGCCGTGCTAGATTACTCATTAGCTTTGTGCAGGAGCAATGAATCCCTTACATACCACAGTCATTCGAATCACTGGATGTGTTTATGACAGAGAGAAACAACATAAGTCAGGTTTAAATTTCAATAATTTATATAACAAGCATGATTCTGATGATGAGAGATGATAACAAAAATGATAACAAGATGAATTACCGGTAACAACAATGAGAGAAAATGGGAATAATGAACATGAAATTGAAACAACAAACTCCCAAAAAGGAAAAATATATATAATATGAAATATCTATACAAAAATAATCTCAGAAATATGAATACTTTGTCAAAAAGCACCAAAATAAATTAAATTGGAAAATATAAATATTTTCCAGAAATAAATTAAATAAATAATTTTACCAGTTCTCCTAAATTCAAGTTTTAGTTGAAAAATGCTTCAAAAATATCTAATTAATTTTTAGAAGAAAGATAATTCAAAAATATTTAGTTTAAATAAGAAATTTAATTGCTTTCCAAAAATAAACTTTTTAGAACATAAATTCCGAATGAGTCAAGGACTCAGTTATCAAAATACATTTCAAAGTGAAAGTAGCAGAGAAAAGGTGAGGTGCTGAAACAGTACCTGTATGGAGTGTTCTGCCGGACGACTCCAGTCAGAAAAGGACAAGACAGCCCTTTTATACTTTATTGAACAATAGAAAATCAATGAATCGATAAGTTTATATCAAACTGAACTATTGGATTCACATAACGCCGATTAGCCAATCAGAGCGAACTTTACAAAGGTATGTGAATACACAATACAGGAAGTGACAAATATTGTTTACAAATGGAGAACCGGGTAACATGTGTTTGACTTCGCGTTGTGTTTAAGTTAAATATGATTTATTAGCACCAAATTAATTAAGTGTAAACCAATAATTATTAAGTATAAAGATGTAAAAATAATTGAGGTAAGTAATTTGACTGAACAAAAACCAGTTTTCCTACATTCTTCCCTCCTTGGGGAACAAATGTGTAAACATTTGTGTATAATAATATAATAATCAAAGGAAAACTGCAAAAATATAATGTACGATACAATGACCAAAAATAATAAGGTCAAATATATAATAGTCATAAAATATGCATCAAAATGACATGAATGATCACTCGGGTATAACAACAACAAACAAATGAGTGACTGCCATCATAAAATATGAGTATATATGTAAATGACAAAATAACTCAGGAGTATATACATCAGTGTCTTTTCAATCTAATAATGTTCTAATATTCAATGGACTTCCTTGTTTTCAGAGCTTCCACTGGAGCATCCTTGAACCAGCGTGGGTTTTTATGGTGCGAAACAATGGTTGATGATGAGGATTCAAGGAAATATAATTTTTCGTCTCTAGAATTATTAATTTCGGGGTCGAGATTTTCAGACAGGATAGAAGTAGTGGAAAGAGATTGTTCGACGTCATGTTTTCGTTTAAGTTGAGCTAATTTTCTAGGAGAAGGTGGTTTTAGTTTTGGTGGAAGGATGCTAGAAGGATCGATGAATTCTTTATTTTGCACTTGAAGGGAGATGAAGTTAACATTTTCTGATGAAGCGTGAGTTTTACTATGTTGAACTTTGTGTTTCATTTGTACTAGTTTGTGGCATACTGAACATTTTAAAATTTTTTTCGTAGCTTGATGAAACTTCGTCCAATGATTCATGTAGGAACGAAAAGTGGTAAAGGTGTTATTGCCATGTGGGCACAGTGGTACATCACAGTTCATGCCTGCTTCCTGCCATATTGGTCTTATATCTTGATTGAGAGTGTGGAGTTCCTCCATTGGGACATCTAAATCCAAAATATCCATCTTTGATAACTTAAAAAAAAATAAAAATAAAGGTAATCACATTCAATGATATTAAAAATAGCACTTCAGTCATATAACCTATGTAACATGTATTTGGAATTTATTCAAATCCATTATACATGCATCCAGATGATGATTTAAGGTAGAACAATTATGAACTTTAACTAAATGAACTTTGATTTGAAAGGTCATAAAAGAACAAAAATAGAGATTTTTCATCTCCAGTATAACTACACGAGTCATAATAAAACTTGTTAAATAAAGTTAGAACTTTTTCAGTTCCATCAATCTCTTATCTATGCATTTATGTACATTACTTTGTTAAAAAGAACAGATATTGATTTTTCAAACTATGTTGGACTAAAAATTTGTTTTGGTTTTATCAATCTTCCTGCCCTACTTCTGAACTCAGTTTGTTGTGGTACAGAAAATTCAAGTGGGTCAGAATAGGGTTCATTGTTTACAGGGTCATTTTGTTCTAATGTTTCTGAGGTTTGAGTATAATCTTCCGTACTAATGTCATGGGTATTCCAGACTTGAGGTGTTCTTAAACCCAAATATGGTTTCAAATGATCAATATGTGCCGAAATTGGTTCTGAGTTGGGAGATTTCTGAATTTGATAAGTTAGATCTGAAATTTTGTTGATAACTAAGTATGCAATTTAAGCTGTTCAAGAATAACACAAACAGCTGTGCTCGAATTCAAGTTGCTGAGACTGTATCAGTTCCTCCTAAATCAGAGTTTGTTTTTCAAGCATGGGTTGATAAACCACTGAATGGGTTGGGACTGATAGAACCTACTAAAAGCCTTACAAGTAAGGGTCTTTTCCTAGCCAGGTCTCTCTGTGACCCAAGTTTGGGAGCAGTGACTGTATCAGTCCTAAATACTAGAGAGAAGCCTGTAACCCTTGAAAGAGAGAGCATTGTTGGTACCCTAGGGAGTGTGAGTGAGATTGTAAGAGATCCCAGTCCACACAAGGATTCTCACACTGACAAACATATAGACAAAGAACTTCCAGAGTATTTACAACCTTTGCTAGATACAGTTCACACAAGTTTGACAGAAGAACAGAAACTCAGACTCTCACATCTCATTCTTGAATACAAAGATATTTTTCATGAACCCGGAGAAAAGTTAGGTCAAACAAACATAACAACACACAAAATTCAATACAGGTGACCACACACCTATCAAAATGCCACTCAGAAGGTACCCCATGGTTCAAAAACAAATAATTGACAAAGAAATTGATAAAATGTTGGAAGATAAAATCATTGAACCCAGCAATAGTCCATGGTCTGCAAACATTTGTTTAGTCAAAAAGAAAGATGGCACACCAAGATTTTGCATAGACTTTAGAAAATTGAATTCAGTGACTCAAAAAGATGCCTACCCTCTTCCTCGCATTGACGAGACATTAGATACCCTTTCAGGTCAAGAATGGTTTTGCACTCTTGTTCTTGCCAGTGGTTATTGGCAGATCAAGATGCATGAGCAAGATAAAGTTAAGACAGCATTTACATCACATAGGGGGTTATTTCAATTTACCGTAATGCCCTTTGGGTTAACAAATGCACCCGCCACTTTTGAAAGGCTTATGGATTCCATCTTCAAAAATCTAACCTTGAAAAAATGCCTTTGTTATTTAGATGATGTAATTGTTTTTGGCAAAGATTTTGACACCACATTAGAAAATCTGAGTTTGGTTTTTACACAACTCCGAATGGCAAATCTGAAATTAAAAGTCAAAAAGTGTCTTTTGTTTCAAAAGAAGGTTCCATACTTAGGTCATATTATATCTGAAAAGGGGGTTGAGTGTGATCCATCTAAAATAACAGCTATAAAGAATTGGCCAGAGTTAAAATCTAAAAGGGACGTCAGAAGTTTCTTAGGGTTAGCTGGCTATTATCGCCGCTTCATTCAAAACTTTTCAGAAATTGCAAGTCCATTGACCCAACTGACCCGCAAATCTGTAAAATTCAAATGGGATGAAAATTGTGCAAAGTCATTTCAAAAACTTAAAGAATGTGCAACCGTTAACGAACTATCGACTAAAAAGTTTTCAGTTGGTTATTCTATAAAAATTTGCTACTTGATAATAATCTCAAATTCAAGGTTAAAATTTGTATCCACACAGCTCATTTATTAACAGATCAGTGTCTATGGGCAGCGGAAAGGGCAAAAATTACTATAATGAGAAAATAAACGATTTTTTTTCAATTTCAATGACCATACAAACTTAATAAATGACATTTAATGCATAATCAACAGATCTTTTCGCAAAACAACTGTACATTAAAGTAAAAAACATATAAATGCGAAAAGAACGGTTATCTTTGCAAAATAAAGATACATAAAACATGACGAACCATTTTCAACAAACATACATATTTTGAAATCAACAGACATAAACGCGTGACAAACAGACATACATGTAAAAACTTAACGATCGGACGCCCGATAAGAGTCGCGGGGTGGCTGCATGCATGATTTCAGACATTTCAGACATAGCAATTGCATCACCTCGGGCTTTCCCGACAGAGTTCGGATCACCTTGTCGAAAAGGCCCGTGAAGATTTGATTGCATGAATAGGTTTCGTCAGTTCGTATCCTGACCAACTCTTAATGATGTCAATCTGGTACCGATTTACACTCTTTAAAAATACTATTAGTAAGTGACTGGAGTAATTCAATATAATGATGTATCTTTAACGTAAGAAAGCAATTATTTATTACGGTAGCAGATTCAGAAAGGGAATGGGGAATACCGTCCCTTAAACTTTGCTATAATTATAATTTCAGAGCTGTTAAACTTATGAAATTACAAACTTACTGGAAAACATGGCTTTTCTCATTCAGATGTAAGATTAAAATGGTAAGATTTTATTATTAGAAAACAGCTTGTTTGCAGTAAGTAAACCCTCCCTCCAATATTTTGTGATACAAATATACACAAATGTACTCGGGGCTGTCGTATTTTAATTCAAATTATTCAATATATATTTTACATATACAGTTCATTTATGTGTTGTAATATTCATCAATTAAAAAAAGAAAAGAAAAAAAGAAGTATTTTTTATTCAAAGAAATCTTGTGTTATCTGTTTTTTTATTATTCGTATACTATTATATATTTTTCAAATTAACATTTTAAAATGATATGTAACTTTTCGAATCCAAAACAACTCATTTAACATTTACTTCTCTGTTAATTCCATATCGGAAACAATTGAATTGGAAATGTACCTGTATACATATTTACGTACGTACATGTATGTCGTACGTCTTTAAATAGATAAAAAAGAACATTCAATTTAGAAAATAAAACGAATGCATCATTTAGTAAATGTGTTGCCAAATTGATCAGAAAAAAAAACATTTACGAACAAAAGAAGCATGTTGCTTTGATTTTTTTATTGGTTAGGACGTTTACAGAAAAAAGATGAAGGAAATATCAGCTTTTCCAGCATTGAGAATAGGATCGACCCCTCCCCCCTCC
>PRKT01000196.1:91678-132085 GCA_003671525.1 Saccostrea glomerata
CATGCACACATCATGACATGTATATTGCTGTAGACCAAATTCATTGTTTAAGTTAATAATTAAAGTATAATTCGATCAGAAAGTGTATTTTTATCTAGAAAAGCGTTTTACAAGGGAAATCAATATTTCATGAAGTGCCTTGTATGCCTTATACATGTATATAAGGCAACGAGTTTGTTTTCTGGGGTTTAATTAACTGCATCAGTAACGACATCATCCCTATCAACAACAAGTTACTACATTATCAATAATTTATAATTTCAAGAGATAGTCCTTTCGGATCCAGAATTGAATTCGAAGGTTTCAAATGCCTTCATTGCGCGTCGGCTAGGGTACACAATGACATGTAACCTATTTCTGAAATCATGCAGCGCCACCCTGTGACTGTTTTGGGTGCCCGTTCGTGAAGTTTTATGTCTGTTTGTCACATGTTTATGTATGTTAATTTTAAAATATGTATGATTGTTGGAAATGGTTTGTCGTGTTTTTATGTACGTTTCTTACGTACGGGGTAGTAGGTTTTGCTTTAATGTACACTTGTTTTGAAAAAAGGTCAGTTGATTGTGCATCGAATGTCATTTGTTTTTATGGTCGTTGATATTATAACAATCGTTTGTTTTCTCATTATAGTAATTTTCCCTTTCTGCTGCCCATAATTAAGTGTCCTCATGAGTAAAATGCAGGGTATGTGTAATGCTTAACCCGTCTTGGTTAATTGTTCAAACTGAATGAAATTATTTGCTTGTCATTTTTTTTGTTTTGCATATTTAAGATATGCAGTGAAAGTTGACAATGGAGTACCAACATTTTTCATATTGCGGAAATGCATGTAAAACTCTGTATGTTAAGATATAATTTCACATTTTAGCAAAAAACTAGTTTTAAATTCTTAAGAGTTGTTTGCATAACACATCCTTATCTAACTTTATACCTAAATATTATTAATTTCTTGCATGATCGTGAGGGAAAACATGTATGAATATGTATTCAGCGAGAAAAAATCATATTCACCGAACGGAATATATTTCTTGTCTGAATTAATCTCAGCGTTTCGTTACATTCATGCAATCAATCGTTTATTTCATGGAAACAAGCAAAAACACTAACATTAAAATTCATCACCAATCTCAAATTGATTTTAATTTGAATGTGAAGTTACCAAAACTCTTGGACACATTACACTTTGATAATACAATCAGAAACGTTTTAATGCCAAGATGGCTATTATGATTTCTTATATTTTGGGGAGTTTTTGTTCAAAAAACGGTAACTATTGCCGGAAAATGCACTAGTTTTCCAAAAAGATTGAATATATTGAAAAGAATCACGACAAAAGGGAAATGTTTTACAATTATATGTCAACATTTTTATAATGATTATAATATCCGTCCCTGTATTGTAATGGTTTTGGGAAACATAATAAACACATTCAAACATATTCAAACTCCTTTGGAGTATATATTATAAGGTCCAATTTTGGCCCCCTAAAAATCAACATCGTAAAATGACATTCAGATATGTTTAATTGATATTTTTTGTAGAAGAGATTATATTAGAAATATTTCCAATATATTTTTCATATTTATATGCACTCACTAGCTGTAAATGACATGAGAAATAATGCCATTTTGCAAACTTAACAAAAAAGCCAAAACTATGCCTTTTTCTTGATGTTTTTTCTTCTGGGAAACATAGAGCGCAGTGTAGAACATACATTATTTTTCTGTCACTAATTAGTATTGGATAGATACATCTTTGGTAAAAATATAAATCTTGTTCTAGGCTGCACTCTATATTTTCTGGAAGAAAAACTGCTTGAAAATAAGCAGTTTTATACAAAATATGCTAAAATGGCGGGAAAACGTTATTTTTATGACGTCATATTTCTAAAATAACGGCATTTTGATCAAAATGAAAATGACAAATAAAGGTCGCATATATATCTGTACAATTTAAAGCTATATATAAAGTAAAATTAAGATATTTATTTTAAGGGGCCAATTGATACACTTACCATATATCACTCTTTGTAAGAAATTGCCAAATAGATTTGATGAAAATAGATGATTGCGCCCATGAGAAAAGGGTCCTTATGGCAATTTTTACATATTTTGAGTTCGTGAATTTGATAGAATAAGGTTAGAAGTTGTCAAATATGAAGAAGTCCCACACATTCAAAAGTTATGAGCAAAGTGAAAGTTTTTGCAGACAGATATACAGACAGACGGATGGACAGGGCAAAAACTATATACCCCTGAATCGGGTGGATAAAAAAAATCACAGTAAATTCCAAAAAGCCTTAAATATATGTGACTCTTTTCACAGCTAGGTGAAATATAATTTGTGAAGGAATGTTCAACAGGCCCCTGGGGGAAGGGGTCCTGTTAACAAGAATTGGGTTTGTGTAATACAGTGGGAAGGAATAAATTCATAGAATTGGATGGATTTGGAAACTTTAAAGCATGGCATATAATATGTATCATATAATGATACTAAGTAAAACTGAGAGTTAGGGTTCTCCATCATTTGAAATTTTACAGTGTTGAAGAGTTTACATGAAGCACCAATATTTGTGGTATTTTTTGCAATCATCAAATTCTCAATTGAACCACTTTTCATTAAAATTAAAATGCATCCAAAAACAAACATATTCTCTCATTTAATTCGTTACACAAATGGTATGGTCAAACATATTAATTTAAAAATTAAAGAAATGCTCTGAAAAGCGGAGGAAATTCTGGTTGATATAATAATAAAGTTGAACTACTTAAAGTAAACTTGCTAGACTTTTAGTCAGTTGATTAAATTACCAAATTTATACATATTATAAAAAGAAAAGGGTTCAGAAGATAGTTGATTATGCAAGATAAAGCAAGACAATGTGCCCCGAGATAATTAAGTGCTCTGCTTTTTATCCCAGATCTTACTCAGCTACTGTGTCACAATTTTTTTTCTGTGTCACTCGCCAAAAATTTGAATTGTTACTGTGTTACAGTTAGGGAAAATTTTATTGTGTTGGTGGAAACAACTCATGGAGAACCGTGACTTATATACCCGAACTTGTGAAATTAAAATTTAAAAAAAAATTATATCAGTTTTTTCCATTTATTCCAGTATTCCTGCTTAAAAATATCAGTCCTGCACGGTTGAAAGTTACTAGTTACAGACAAGCACACTTACAGTAATTAAAACAACAGTGTCTGAAGGCTGCAGAACCTTGAGTCCTTGATAAACAGAGTCTTGTATGCAAAATATCCTATATTGTGGTGAAAAAAAAGTTGGCTAACACACCAAAACTCCACAATTACTTGTCATTTGTGGGACAATAATCTTAATTATCACAGCTTTACTGTATGGTGTCCCAGTAAGGCCACTTTAATTGCAACAGTGACAATGCTTTGGAGCATTATACACATCATGGCACTAATACAAAACATGCCGCCTTATTTTTGATGGTCGTGACAACAAAACTGTACCGTAAACTTTTGAATAAATCCGATGTTTTAGCATGTTTTAGCACATATGAATTTACATTTTTTTCAACAGGTGCTCCTGTATTAGCTTGATATGCTTTCTACGCAAGTACGCGTTTTCAGTTAGCAACACCGAAAGTGGAAAATGCCGTGAATAGAAATTTGGCAAAATTACATGTAGAAACATAGGTAATCAGAGATTACAGAGCTCACCTCAACAAATGTTGTCTTTGAGTAAGGCAAAGTCACACAATTAACCAACAAAAGAGATATATATCGGTGTCTTGCACAGATGAAACCCAGAAAGGGAAATAACTTCGTAATTATGAAAGTTGTCTATTTGAATTCATAAAATACAATGAAATATATAATGTAATGATAAAAAACGAACAAATAAATTCGTGATGATATGAGATCGATTCTTATTATTTTGGAAAAATGAAAGGTTTTTAGCTGAAATATTGATAAATTGATAAATGTACATATCTATATCATCATTACAGTGTTATTTTTCAGAGTGTTGAGGACTTTAGCTATTAAAAAATTAAGCTGTGGAAAAATGACACATTATATATTTCATTACATGTTCTTTTGGTCACCCCAAGGTTCAATATTCAAAATTGAAAAAACGACTACTTTTTAACCCGAGTCAATTTTCTAGGTTACCACCCCAGGGTCAGGGTCAGGGTTTTTTTTTCTAAAATGCTGGAAATAACCATTCCGTCCTTCATTGGCCCACCTACATGCATATGCATGTATTAAAGAATTACCTAAATAATAACAATTCTCTGTAATGACTCGAAATTTTATACAGGAGCTGTGGCATGCATAGTCTCAGAATTTTTACAAACTCTCTACGCCACGTCTATCAGAGGTCCTGTATCTTTGTCTATGTCGTACGATAGAGACATCGAAGAACTGGCCATCAGAAAGGATGGACATGAAAGAGATGAGAAACCTGTTTAGAGTTTAGAGGAGATGCTGGAGTGAAGAGTGGGAGTTATAGAGAGGGGTTAAGGTTTGAATCAACTGACGTAGATGACATGTGTTGGAATTGGAATTATAAATTAATAACTGACATCTCCAAGTCTTGACTTTATATTACAACAAAACATGTTGACACAGCACGTGAATCTCTTTTACAACAGCTTTATCAGTATATTAGATTGGGCGTGTCCTGTCTACTGCTGAGCCAGACTCTCAGATCAATTCTAGAACCAGCCCTCAGTAGCCCGTCCTTTGTGTTATCCCCTGCTGAGGGAGAGTTTATGAGTACTGCAGATTTAGATATATGTGACATGATTGAAATAAATAAAGTTTTTCTTTTCAAAATATATAGATTCTTGCTCGTTTAGCCTTTACAATGGCAAACAGTGCTTAATGGTGCAGGCATAGAAATATCTATAACTTAGAAACAATAATTTGTGGAATGTTAAAAATGACAGCAAGATTGGGTACTGTGTCTTATTCATTATGTGTTGAATTGTATTACTATAAAACAGGGAAATATGGTAAAACTCTAAAATATATTATGTCACTAAACAAAGACTATGAAAGGACTTTATTGTGTATCAATTCTATATTGATAGGGAAAGGTACAACGAAGCTCTAGGTAAACTCCCTTTGTCTAAAAGAATGAAAATAGCCTGGATGGATGAAGTTTATTTAATTGATAATATCCCCTGTCTTGAAGAATTATATTTAGAACAGTTTGTGAGTCAACAACATGGAATGAAATTCCAGGTAATAGATCTCAGTGTTTACAGTCACTGACAGACCTACAGACACTGCTGCTCTATGATGACGGGAGATACGTTCCATTACACATCAGAGGCCTATCCTGGCAGATACTAGGGATCTGTCAGCAAGTTGTGGGAGACTAACATGGGGCTTTACGGTTTTATGAAGAGTCTCTTAAATAGAAACCATTTAATAAAATTTAAAAGAAGCTTCAGAGTTCAGTATAGATTGTGTTTAACAACAAATACAGAGAATGTTTACATGTAAAAAAAAAAAAAAAAAGTTTTACAATGTTTCTATCATAATTTAAAAAGTAGACCAGGAAGTGACACATTGATAAAATCATAAAGGACATAGATAAAACATAACTGTATGAATATAATATACCCTCAAATTTAAGTAGACTGGAAATATTTATATGTTTATATGTTGAGAATACGAATTTAAAAAAGCAAAAAAAATATATATAAAAGAATTGTATATCAACATCAACTCAATATTCTTCTCCATTATTTCTCATGATAACAACTTTCCTTAATCATTCCGTTAACGTTAAGCGGTTAGACCGGTTCGTATGAAAGAGTTCTTAAGCAATGGGCAATTCCATTAACGTATCATGACGTACAGTTAATTAACCCTATACAAGATTTACAAGATTTTTTTTTTATTAATCCAATTTGGGCCCCCGGAGGAGCATATTATATATACATGTACATGATTTTACTTTGTATGACTAATTCATACAGACACTACTGCCCAATTAAAATGGTAATGTTATAGAGGAAAATCCATATCTTTCACAAGTTGAGCCAGGTTGATCGCACAAAGGAAAGAAAACTTTTTCAAATGTAAAAATAGTAAATTTAAAAATAAATATATAGACTTCCGCTCCGTCCCGGGGTTGATCTCACATTTATAAAATTAGTCTCCTAACAGTACAGGAACAGTGCTCTAGACCAATCGGTTATCTAGGCAAGTCTATGATGTATTAATAATTCTGGGCATTTCCTTAAAATTTTCACGTATGACTTAAAAACCACAATTTGCAGAGAGAATATAAGAGCCTTATTAATGTTACATGTATGTATATGTATATCTTAAATAATCATCATACATTATTGCTACATTGGTCAAAATGATACTTAAGTATTTCTTTCCTTTATATATTATCAACATATTTACAGGATGGATCACATTCCCCGTCTATCAGAGGTCCTGTACGTTGGTCTGTGTCGTAAGATAGGAACACCGACAGAAGTAGCCATCAGAAGGGATGTGCTGGACATGGAGGAGATGATAATGAAACCTGTTTATAATCAGATAGGATATGTAATGGTGGAGAGTGGCAGTTATAGAGAGGGATTTAGGATGAGATCTTCTGACAGGGATAGAATGCTCTGGTTTTGCAATTATAAACTAATAACTGACGTTTCCCAGTCTCGGCTTTATAATTCATCAAAGCATACGATTGTGCTCATAGAAAATTCTGATACGCCGCCAGGATTTGTCAAACTGCGCCTCCTAATACCAGTACCGCTATCATACATTGTTTTCTTCGATAGTGGAGCTTATTTATCTAGTCGTCTGTGGAGAGAAAAACATTTTCAATTCCTGCTAAAGAGTAGCTCCAAATCTTACCCTTTAAATTTAACAATTCAAATGCATGGTCCTTGTAGTAATTCTATTTTGGGCCCTTTTGAACTTGATATAGGTTGGTGTTTAGCCTCTTTTCCTTGGCCTAAACTATTAAGAAGTTGTATTGAGAGATGCCAGAGACATACCTGGCCGTCTACATCTGTGTTGGAAAAAATTCTAAAAAACGAATGTCACTGTATGCCTATTGGAAGTAAAGTTGAATCGCCTTATAACGAACTGGAATGGAGATTATCGTTTTCTAAAGCCGAGCAACAACTAGTGTGTAGCATGAATCATACACAATTTCTATGTTACGGACTTCTTAAATTATTTCTGAAGGAAGTTATTAACTACAATAAGGAACCAATACTGTGTTCTTATTACATAAAGACCACAATGTTCTGGATGATGCAATCAGGACAAGTTAGATGGTGCCCTAACAACTTACTGGATTGCTTTTGGAGGTGTTTTAAATATCTGATTTATTGTGTTTATCGTGGAGTTTTTCCAAATTTTTTCATTCCACAGAATAACATGTTCATAAAAAAAGTTAATGGTGATGCACGTGAACTTCTTTTACAACAGCTTTATCAGTATTATAGAATGGGCGTGTCCTGTCTATTGCTGAGTCCGACTCTCAGATCAATCCTAGAACCAGCCCTCAGTAGCCCGTCCTTTGTGTTATCCCCTGCTGAGGGAGAATTCATAAGAATTGCTGATTCAGACATGTGTGCCATGTATGAATTATCGATGTTTCATTTTTTTCTTAACCACATATTGGAACTTTATCTTTATCTAAAATCAATTGCCACACTTTATCGGACATCACTCTCATCTTACCAGTTATTAACATTACAGTACTGTAATGTTGAACCTCTTGTTCGTTTATCCTTCATAATGGCGAACAGTACTTCATGTTACACACATAAAAATATTTATAACTTAGATACAAAAATTTGTGGGATGTTAAAAATAGCAGCAACATTAGGACCTGTGTCTTATTTACTTTATTTGGCATTGTATTACTACAGAACAGGAAGATATGATAAAACACTTTATATCACTAATATAACTCAACAAAGATTGTCACAGAACTTTAACATTTATAGCGATACTGTCGACAGGCTGAAGTACAATCAAGCTTTAAGTAACGTACCTTTGTCTATGAGAATGAAAAAAACCTGGGTGAAGAATATTGATTTAATTGAAAATATCCTCTATATTGAAGAATTATATATAGAACAGTTAGTGAATAAACAGTCATTCCTAAGAGTATCACCGTTTGTTATGGTAGAGATGTTGTCTGTGTTGTCTCACTATAGACTAGGTAATAGATCTCAGTGTTTACAGTCACTGACAGACCTACAGACACTGCTGCTCTATGATGACGGGACATACGTTCCTTTATATCTCAGAGACCTATCCTGGCAGATACTAGGAATCTGTCAACATGTGGTAGGAGACTTGCATGGGGCTTTACGGTCTTATGAAGAGTCGCTCAAACAGAAACCATATAATAAATTAAATGAAGCTACAGAGTTTAGAATAGAATGTGTAAAACAACAATTGCAGAGAAATGTATGAAAGAAGGTACATGTATAATGACAAACTGATCAATAAAATACATGTTTTACATGTACATTTATGTAATTTGTATGAATAATTAAAGATAAAATAGTAACAAATGAATGTCTTTTTTTTTTCGTAACATGTAAATAACACCATAGAACAGTAGCTGACGAAATTGGGGAAATCCAGTTTACACAATTTCCATCTAACTGTTACAATAAGAACCTTTGATTATAGACAAGGAAATGGACGGGCACAAATTTACACAGACTTTTGAGGCAATGTCAGATTGAGATTCTAGTTTGTTTTTGTATTTGCAAGTATTTTTCGTGCAACAGTAAATTTTCCTTATGTTGTAATTTGTATATTTCCTGCCCCCGGGAAGATAAAAATTTACAACTTGACAGATACCATAGACTCTATTTTTTTTTAATCTAATGAAATACACTTTACAAAAGAGGACTTTACTGTGATACATATTTATTTTTCCTATTTTGTATGCCCACGTAATAGAAGGTTCGGGAGTATAGAGTTTTTGCCGTGCCCGTCCGTCTGTCTAGCTGTCTTTCTGTCTGCCTAACTGTCTGTTTGTCCTCAAAAGCTGTAAACTTATCCATAACTTTTGATACTTTCATATTTCAAATATGTATTTCTTGTGACAAGGCCATTCTTAGGGTACTATATTTGACCTTAACCTTGGAGTTTGACACACTTATAAACAAAAATTCCAACCTTTACTTTTGCATTAACTTTTTAATGGAAGACACTTGGATTTCCATACTTAGCATATATATTTTTTGTTATGTCATTTAATTGGATACCAACAACATTGACCCTTTGACCTTTACCTTGGATATTTACGAACTTTAAAAAAATTTAACTTTGGTCCTAAGTTTTGACCGGCAAGGACCACGCCTCGGGGCCACAAACGTTTAATTTTACTCAACTCAAATCTGAGTAGAGTAAACTTTCCTTTACTCTCCTGAGTTGCTACTCAAAAAAGTGTGCCACTAACGCTAAGGAAATTCAACTCAGCAGAGTAAAAAATTCTGCTTAAAACTCAAATTGTTTTTAATGATACAAGTGGTCTTACCAATAAAAATAAATTCAAAAACCTTTAAAGGCCTTTTCTGTGTTCATTACTAAAATTATATCAACAAGATATATATATATATATTATATATATATATATATATATATATATATATATATATATATATATATATATATATATATATATACTGTATAACATACCTATCTGGAGACAAGGAAACCTTTTTTTTCAAGACCCCGAGAGCCTGTTATATTGTTACTCGAGTGCGACATAGAGCAGGTTAAATTTCTCCTCGGCACTGCTCGATGGAACCAGATACGGAACCATCAAATACTTCCTTAACGCATAACCCGAATCTCCCAGTATTAATCCTGTGCAGGCACCTGATAAAAAATCATTTTTTAATTCTTTATTCATCATAAGTATCTGTGAAAAAATGCCAGTGTCAAACCCATTATTAACAGTTAAATTATTCTTATCACATTACTTCTTACCAGTCTCAAATAATCTGGCTAGAGACGACTCTTTAAAAACACGCGAGTCGTGAACGCTCCCAGGCCATTTTGCAACACAATTTACAAAACGGAATGATGCATCACAAGCCATCTAAGGATAAAAAATAATTCTGCAATAATACCTTACTGATATTTTTTAAATTGTAGATCGGAGAGAGTGAGAGAGAGAGCTATAACTAAAAAAAAAACAGAAATTTTTTTACAATAACTGTCTATTGCATTTTACTTGAATGTTTTCCCTGAATTTGTTTTGTGAATGACATTCAAAGCCAATGAAAAACATTGTTTGTAATTACAAAACTGCTATTTATACTCTACTGAAAATATTTTATCATATTTAATTATATCATTCATCAGCTTCTGAAAAAAAAATCGCGGATCAGCTTGTATACTCTAAAAGCAATTATCAATTACATTTTACACATGTACAATAATTATATATGAATTAAGCGAAGCAAACACTATTTCACTGAGAAAAATTAAGGCCTACATATCGAACAACTGAATTTAAGGATTTTTTTATTTTTAGGAAACATTTACATTCCTCACCACCCCTTAATAGCAGATTTATCTCAATATTGTAATTAATTCATCAACCGAAAACGGGTTGTTAAAAATTACAATTACCCTACCCCCCCTTTTTCCCATTCATCTTATTAGTTTAAACTTTCAACAATCAACATCCACTAAATAAAAAACGATTTAGGAAATTTTTTAAGTAAACTGAAACAATTGTTGTTAACTAGTCACCTGAACATTTTAAAGCGTAGTATCCTTTCCTGCAAACAAACTCAGTCTCATTTTGATACGTATCTCGGCAATTTCAGGAACTCACGGAAAACCAATGTATTGCCTTGTCAAATTACAGAGGAGGGAGGTAACTCCTCGAACTGCCCGTCCTGCTGCCGACTTCGAGATTGCAAGGGAGTCCCGGTATCACCATTTGTCATACTAGAGATGTTACTTGTATTATCTCACTATAGACTAGGAAATAGATCTCAGTGTTTACAGTCACTGAGAGACTTACAGACACTACTGTTCTATCATGATGGGAGAATTATGCCTTTATATCTAAGAGATATATCCTGGCAGATATTAGGAATCTGTCAGCATGTTATGGGAGACTTACACGGGGCGTTACGGTCTTATCAAGAGTCGCTAAAACATGAACCATTCAACAGAATACAAGAAGCTACAGCTTATAGAATAGAATGTGTTAAACAACAATTACAGAGATATTGGTAATGTGAAAAAAATATTTTACCATATTTTTGTGTAGTCTAAAGAGTTGTAGACAGGAAGCAGCAGTTGTTTGGAAAAATTGTTAAGGACACAAATAAAACATAATTGTATGTAAATAATATGCCCTCAACGTAAAGCAGAAATCTTTATGACATGTTTGTATAATGTGAAAACATTTTCACAAAAGTTTCAAACAAAAAAAAATGTATGTCCACATATGCTCAATTTTTTATCCATTTTTTTATGATAACCACTTCCTTTACTCGTTTTGGAAATGCTGACCGGTAAGTCCGCTTTCTATAAAGCAATTAGTACTTCCAACAACATAGTGTAACGTTTCTGGGTATGGTGGTGGTTTTTTAATACAATGTATTCTCTTACAACTTTTATGGGTAGTCTTTACAAAAATTACAAGTGGAAGTCTTATTTCTGCAATTTATCCAATAATAGGAAAAGATGGTCAATTTTCTATAAATTTATTAAAAATCAATTAAAACAATTAAAAACAGCTAAAAAGCCCGGAATTTATTATTATATGGGCAAAATCAAGTCAAGTGGCATAAAAAATGGGTAAAACGGGTATTTTACCCAATTTATGGGTATTTTACCCTCAGTTACCCAGGGAAGGCATGGGGACTCAAAAGTCACTGAGTATGAAAAGGCATCACTCCTAACCATTCTTATGGTACAAAGTGTACCTGTGGGTTGAGTACCAGTCTGATGAGCACTTATGGCACCATGCCTGGTTGAGCAGCGCAAGTACTACTGGCGTTTATCTTTCGGATCGTTTATTAAATACCTTTAAGTTAATAGATGCGAATTTTACTGTAACATCTCGTGCGAAAAACGTGCGGTACCTCCATTATTCGCGCGACATTTGTCAACAACTTTGTACAAGTAAACAAGGAACTTAATAATATTACAAACGCTGGAAAAGTGTGAATCATTGGTTGGGAATTGATTATGAGATGAAGCCGAGTTGATATTTGGTACATCAATTGAATAGCAATGTCAGACGGTCATTTATTATAATGATATGGTTGAACAATGGATGATATTCGGGTTTTTACAATACAACCCAAACACTATTCGTGAAATAAACATATACGATGAATTATAAAGTATACATTCATAATTGGTGATTTTCCCATGATATCTACAAATAAAATTACGATATACACATTTAATGTTCAGGGCATAATTGGGGAGATCCAATCTTGTTTGTTTTGGTAGGGGAAAAGCTGTAACAGCACTATGGTGAACAGTTCAATAATACAATATTATACATACAGAAACTTTGTATGATTAAATAAAGACGGAAATATTTACAAAAGAATGTCTGTCTTTCTTAGAACGTGGAACGTACTAAGACCACTGAACAGTAATTGATGGTAGGTGAAAATAGAGGACGATGCGTATTTTGTGGAAAATTAAATACCATTTTCTTTAATGGTTTAAATGGCTAGGAACGTGATTATGACATGATACCTTCAGAAGGTTGCCTTGCTATAAATTTTGTACTGACTGTCCCCGATAAAATTTACAACACACATATGATAGATATCATCATGGAAAATAGGAAAATTTTCAAACCTAGTCTTTTCTGATCTTCTTTTCAAAACTTTTCAAAAGGGGACTTTGGTGTGATAAGTCTTTCTATTTTTTTTTTACTCTGATGAAGTTTTTCGATGTTTACTTTGAATACAAATGGTCTGAGAGATTGTTTCAATGAGTTCCTCCTCTTTAATTTTAGTCAGTTTGCTATAAGATTGTTACGCAAAGAAACTTAACAAAGGATCATTATTCTGTTCATCGATGGTAATTATTATAAATTACCCTACATTTTTCTGCTGTGAATCAAAAATCTGAAAATTCACAAAAAGAGGGGTTTCATCTTAATCACATGGAAAAAAGTTAAGGTTTAAGACTTTTCATTTTTATTTTTAGTAACACAAGACATTATAATCGTTCATTAGTTAAGGTTTGTCCCTTCTGTATTTAAATGAATTCCCTATCCTTTTTCTATGGAAAGCACGGATTCCCCTCAGTATGGGGAGTCTCTGATAAATCCTACAGTGTAAGAGCCCCTGGGGTGTAAACGCTCAGTGTCACGTCTATGTCTAATTCATATCCCCGAATCATTCCAATCACTAACAACCAACCTGTAAATGATGTTTGACGGCATGAAAAAAAATTGTGAATTTTGATATTGTATACCGTTGTCTATACTTGTATTATCTCATACTTTTGAAAAATGTTAACACTATTGAACAAAAAAGAATTAAGTGCGTCTACGACGTTTGTTGTTTTCAGATAATTTAAAAGAATTACTATACTATAACACTTCCAAACAAAAGCATACTTTATCATGCTTAGAAAAAGAAGTTTCAAATATGTCAGCAAAGTGTCTGGTGCTTTAGATTTATTTCATTGAAGCGTAATTTCAAAAGAAGCAATATTAAAAAAATAAAATAACTTGCTCTTAGTTTATATACTGCTAGAATACATGCAAAAACTTCATAGAAAACGAACTCTTGTGATTTGTTGTGTATGAGTCATTTTGCTAAATTAGCTACGTACTTGAATAAATTAAGGAATCTATAATAGGCACAGATCCATTCTAGAGACTGCTGTAAATGAACATGAAGATGTTGATTTCTAAAGTACGATAAATTCATAATCCATCCAATCTGTGATAGTATTAAATGACAAGCATCAAGTTTCCCTCATAGTTTCCAGTCTGTTTTCTCAAGAGACTTATTACTGTTTAAATAGGTTTACGCTAATTTCAATATGCAACATCTTTAATTGATCTTGTGCATCAAACTTACCTTATGTTAAGCAACAATTTTTGGTAATTTTGACAGTTTTATTCGCTGTCTGAATTGTTTATTTATTTCCATCTATCTTATATTAGGTCAAGGATTTTTTTTACAGCAATCATCGTTATGGAAGAGTTTTCCCGGACTTCTGATATTCGTCACACTGTGACAGGATATCATTTTGATATCGTTTCACTGTGAGAGGATATCGTTTTTATTCAATGCATAAATTACAGTAATTCACGGTTAAAAATGTAATAAATCCATTTATTTTGTTTGCCTATCCTTTTCACTTGAAGGGAGAGAATTTCGACATTAGTTCCGGATGAGAAAGTCAGGGGCATGTTTCCTTGGAATTTCTTTTTAAGATAAATGTTTCTTTATAGGCCATTTCTGGAATTATCATAAATATAATTTAAACTTTACATGTATTTCCAATCAGGGAAATTTTCATCACTTAAGGGGAATTTTGATATTTTGACTGAAGGTAATACCATTTACCTAATGTAAAGATACCAATTACTAATTCCTGATTCTCCGTTTTGATTCTAAATCTTTGAAATACCTTCACCTAGTACATCTGTCCTAATACTTTTATGGTATAACTCTAGGCATCACATACATAGGAAGCTTAGAGCTGATGAAAATCAACATCACATCCTGGTCTCCCTATTACCAATCTAAATTTTATTGATCTAATTAAATTGAAATTTAATTTTCTTTGAAATTAGATAATGAATTGTATTTTGAATATTTTGAAAAAAAAACTGCACAAGAATTAGTTGTTTCTCATATTTCCAAATCAACATCTTTTTAGGGGTAGGGGGTAAACTGTATATAAAAATTAACACTGTTTTTTTTTTCTTCAAGAATTGATATTTTGAAAAGAATAAAGCATGAAAAAAAAATATTAAAGGCGAAATATTGCTGTTTAATGCTTCATTCATTTGTTAATTTGTAATTAGTAACTCTACATAGTCAATCCTCCTTAGCCTAGTGATGAACACTGTATGGTCAGGTTTTAGGGAGAAAATGAATAGAAAGGATGAGATTCAGTTCCTCAGGTGTCAGTTCTGTGTGGATCTACAATAAGCAAAAAAATAAACTCTAAACCAGAATATTCCTAAAGTTTATATACAGTACAACTTGTCTATTTCTCTATCTGTCTTGTTTATTCAAGAGAGGATTTATTTAGTTGAAAGAACTTGTATTTAATCTTTTTGTATGCATTCTACAAGAAATGTGTTATCTATATAAGGAATATTGCTTTTTTCCAAGAAACTGAGTGGACAGGACAACATTCTACAGCAGAAAACATTTAAAACATTCCAATTCACTGAAACAGAAAAAACATTTTTGTTCAGAATAATAGCAGGGAGCTGTGCAAGATACGATTGAAAGCAAAATTCCGTGTCCAATCTCCTAAATCTTACAAAATCAATGCATTTAAATCATAGTGACCATACATTTTAATCATGGCAGGCTGCCATGCTAAAACTATTTGTCGAGAATCTTAAAGAATTCCATAAATTTTATACCTTGAAATAAGAAGGGATCTAAAAATAAGACTGATACATATCATGATATACAGTAAAATTTATAAATAACATGTACATGTACTGTGAAATACCGTATTCACTATTTTCTATAGAAACTGGGTCTCTATTCAAACATGGGAAACTATCTTCTAAGTTTTAAATGAAGTAAGACTACATGTTTTGATCACACAAATATTTCATTATAACAAAGCATCATCTTATAGGGAATTTGTTTGACACCAAATACAATTGTAAAACTGTACATGTAACATTTTAGCAAACAATAATCAGAAAATTTGATTATTAACTTCAATTTTACACCTTAAAATGATTTAATTTTTACTCCATAGCAAAGATTAATACGTTAGTTAGTAGTATTATTAAGAACCGACAAATGAATAAGATTTACTTATATGTAAAAAAAATTACAGTGTCGTAGGCAACTGTGGTCTCAAAAAATAAGTTAAATTCTGCTTTGATCAACAATGTACATAGTATTTGGGATGATATCCCGTACAGAATAATTTAAAGGGCAAACAAACTACTATAACAAATTGCTAACAAACCACTATGGTTTGAAAGTAGTTTAATAGTATAGCAAATAACATGCAAATGAGCTAACAAACTAATCTCTAACAAACTACTATCAAACCACTTTAACAAACTACTATCAAACTACTATCAAACCACTCTAACAAACTACTAACAAATCACTGGTAACAAATCCATCAGCAAAACACTAAATTTGAATTTTCCTTTTCAAATCCACAAGTCTTTGAAAACACCTAAAATAGTAACATATTGAATTATTATACCTCATATAAATAAACACAAGTAAAGAGGAATCTGATTGGCTAAAGAAGTCACGTGACCGTCGTGTTCGCCCTGCAACAAAACTTCGTGTTTCCCGTATTCGGTTCACCTCGCCTGACTACGCTATCCTACATGTAGATGTAATCAACTGAGGTGTACAGAACGTGTTTCACGTCGTGTTCCCCGATTGTGACGTCACAATGCGGTGAATGCGATGATTTACTAGTATATTGAATTCGATTGTTTAAATCTTTGAATAATTATGTCGATATAAAATCTTAAAGTATAAATAGTTAGAAAAAGTGTTTCCATGAGTGGGGAATGAATGTTACTACACTGCAGTGTGTAAATCAGAATGACTTGTCACGAAGGGTTTTTTTATGAAACGCTAGTGGTGTGACTTACACCTACTGGTATTTCATTTTGTTCTCATCAAATGTTAACTTTATTTATTGGATTCTCTTTATATCTTCTGCATTGTGCTTGATTCGGTATAATAAAATAATTATTGCATGAATGTTCGGGAGACATGAAGATTTCTTCGCCAATGAAAAATCATATTCCCCTCGGGCGTTGCCCTCGGGGAATATGATTTTTCATGGGCGAAGAAATCTTCATGTCTCCCTCACTATCATGCAATAATTGTATAATATTCAACAAGTTGTGTTTCAGAGTATTTTAAATTCCAGGACTGATAAGTTTAACCAATGCAAGTGCAACATTCTATTGATCCCTTTTGTTTAGGAGATGCAATTCCAAGTCAACGTCCATATACATATCACATATCCTCTTTCATGTTGTGCACATCTTCATAATTTTTTTCACCAAAAAATATACTTCAAGCTAGCTGACATTTAAATATTCCCTGCTTCATTTGGCATGGAAAAAACTGCAATATCTCCTTTTTTCTGGCCTTATTTCAACTTTGAAAGACATCTTTTTTGTCTAATTTTCAAGTATACATCCCATATATAATCCAATGCGTAACTAAGGATCTAAACTAGTATAGGAATTATAGGTCAGTCTGAAAATAAATAAATACCCAAAGCTAATACAAAACACACACATCCACATTCACAGAAGGATACCGTAGTCCAGCCTTATTTTAGGTAAAAAGGAACTTCATGACATGCATTAAATACCTCTTCTGTATCCAGATCCATCTTTGTATAATGTTAATTAATTGCTGCATTTTCCATTCAGGGATCTTATAGAATAATACTAACAATTTGAATGTCCCTTCACCAGTCCCTTGTTTCTGATCTGCTTGGTGGTTTGAAAATTGTCGCAAATAGACTAACACCGGATGAAAAGAGATAATCTGTTCTTGGAAAATTCTACAATTCATATAATTCAACCCTAAACATGTCTGTAAAGTAATTTCCAATGTGGTTAGATGCAAATGCTATACTAATTAAGAAAACACTGTTGCAAGATACCAAGTCTAACAAACTATAAAGAAATCAAAATCAGCAGAAATGAAAGACTAACAAACCACTTTACTTATTTTCAGAAACAGTGGTTTATTGTGTTTCATTAAATGCTATACTATCAAACTACTTTAACAAATCATGAAAAAATAGTTTGTTGGTAGTTTGTTAATGGTTTAATACTTTGTTAAAGATCTTTTCTCTTTGGGATATATCAGACCGATTTTTTTCCCCGAAAAGAGAGAATAATTGATATGGATAAGTCGTTTCAAACAGCTTCCAGTTCAAGGATATTTCTTTAATACTGATGGGTTCCCTGGGTGGTGCTGAAAAAAAAAATTCAAATTCCTTAATTTTCAGACTTGAAAAAAATATGATTATCTACTAAACTGAGTCTCATGCCTCTTGATAAGGAGTATATTTCCGTACAAAATAGTTTAGCAAATGTAATTTATCAAGAAGATTAGCTGCATTATTTTGTGTATTATACCAGGGACCTATATACTATTTATATACTATATTTAGTATATACCGCCATTGAGAATCCTCTCATTTCACTTTCATTTTCAGAGGTTCCTGCAGACAGACGCCGAATCTGACATGCCACCTCAAAATTTTAACTAAAGAAAGACAACTTGATGTGCTTTGATTTGAGGAGTTACTCACTGCTGAACGAAAATTTGGGACATCACTATGAGACGAAATGTTAACATTGTCGCCTATCGCCTATGGGAAAACATGCAACTCCTATACCACTCTATGAAATTTATTGATACATAAGCCTCTAATGCATTGTTTATTACATAATACCATAGTGACCTCCTATTTTACGTTTTGTTTTGACACTGTCTCCCAAAGCAAAACATACCGGGGTAATATTTTTTTCCCCCAACAATACCTTTACTATAGAAAATGTCTATTGAAAAGTTGGTTGCNNNNCCCCCCCCCCCCCCACTTGTTACCGCAGGATATACATAGCAAGGAAATATAGGAAAAAATAGGCAGTGAAAGGAAGTTTGCTTTGAAAAAAGTTGGGATTATAATTCTGATCTCGTTTTTATCACAATTTGATAACATGCAGGATACGGAATTCTTTACAAAGTTGAAATAATTGCAATGCAAAAAAAGGGTAGAGATTATGAAATACAATATTTTTTTTTATATTCCTAAATACTTTTCAAATAACTCAAAAAAGTCTCTATATTATGTAGGATTTAACAATAATCTAACACGTTTAAATACGAATCAAATAGCTATAAAATGATCATCATATTGTACCAGTTAATTCATCTTTATAGTTAAAAATCAAAACATTAATTAAAAGTAGTCAGATACCCATGTCACTAATCTGGTAATCTCTCTGTAAACTACATTTTGTACAGTTTTTTTCAAAGTATGTTAATATGGTCGAAATAAAAGCACTTTGAAATAAATAATATTTTTTGAAATGATTTACATGGTCCCAAATTTAACACACTTTGAAATTTTTCAAAGCGTGTAATTTTTCAAAGTGCGTTGTAACAATGCACCTTTGATTCACGAGTGTTTTAATGCAAAACCGAAAACGAAACAAGATTTTATCGGTATTTCCCTTTAACTTAATATACAGACAGCCATTTGCAGAGACAATATAAGGAATCTAATCAATAAGATGAGTGATACATGTATGTTTTCATTTATTAAAACATACGAGTGTAATCATCTAACAGAAATGTTACATTTCTCTAAAATGGTACTTTTAAGAACTTTTTTCCTTTATTTTATCATAAACAGAACTTTTTTTACAGGATGGACCACATTCCCCGTCTATCAGAGGTTCTATATGTTGGTCTGTGTGATGAGATAGGGACACCGACAGATGTAGCCATCAGAAGGGACGTGATGGACATGGAGGAGCTGATAAACAAACCTGTTAATAATCATCAAGGACATGTTTTCGTGAACAGTGGCAGTTATAGAGAGGGATTTAGGTTGACCTCATCTGACATAGATAGAATGCACTGGAGTTGTAATTATAAACTAATAACTAACATTTCCCAGTCTCGGTTTTATAATACAACAAAGCATGTTCTTGTGCTAATGGAAGATTCTGATACACCGCCAGGATTTGTCAAACTGCGCCTCCTGACACCAGACCGTCACAATTTCACGATATTATGCCTTGTTCGCTTGCCTAATGGCGGAGCTTATATATCAAGTCGTCTGTGGAGAGAACAATTTTTTTCAGTTCAATAATGAGGAAGGATTCTACACTGAAAATAAAAGACTCCTTGGTCCTTGTATTAGTGGTTTCTATGGATCTACTGAACTCGATGACGCCGATTGTTTAGCGACATTTCCTTGGCCTAAACTATTAGAAAGTTGGGTTAAGAGATGCCAGAGGCACACCTGGCCACCAGTATCTGTGCTAGAAAAAATCCTAAATAATGAATGTCACTGTGTTCCTATTGGTAGTAAGGTTGATGTGACTTTTAGCGAACTAGAATGGAGATTATCATTTTCTCAAGCTGAGCAACAACTAGTGTATACCATGAAACATACTCAATTTTTATGTTACGGACTCCTGAAAATATTTTTGAAGGAAGTTATCAACTGCTGGGAGGATAAATTACTGTGTTCATATTACATGAAGACCACAATGTTCTGGATGATGCGATCAGGACAAGTTAGATGGTGCCCAAACAACTTACTACATTGCTTTTGGGGGTGTTTTAAATATCTTGTTCATTGTGTTTCTCGTGGAGTTTTTCCAAGTTTTTTCATACCACAGAACAACATGTTTTTCAACAAAATTGTTGATAATGCACATGAATCTCTTTTACAACAGCTCTACCAGTATTACGGAATGGGTGTGTCCTGTCTACTGCTGAGTCCGACTCTCAGATTAATCCTAGAACCAGCCCTCAGTAGCCCGTCCGTTATGTTATCTCCTGCTGGGGGAGAATTTATTAGTGTTGCAGACTTAGATAAATGTGGCATGATTGAAATATGTAGGTTGTCGTTTCCTGCTCAAAATGTATTGGAATCTTATCTTTATCTTAAATCAATTACCACACTATCTCAGTTATCAATCTCACCATACCAGTTGTTAACATTACAGTACTGTACTGCTCAAACTCTTGTTAGTTTAGCCTTCATGCTAGCAAACAGTACTTCATGTTGCACACATAAAAATGTCTATAACTTGGATACTATCATTTGCGGCCTGTTAAAAACTGCAGCAAGATTAGGTTCTGCGTCTTATTTATTTTATCTTGCATTGTATTACTATAAAACAGGAAGGTATGATGAAACACTTCATATCACTTATATCACTAAACAAAGACTATCACATCTCTTTATTATGTATCAATTTTCTGAATCAGATGATAGACAGAGGTACATGTACAATGAAGCTGTAGGTAATTTGTCTTTGTCTAGAAGAATGAAGATAGCCTGGGTGCGTGATGTTTGTTTGTTTAAAAATAACCCCTCTATTGATGAATTAAGTTTAGAACATAATGTGAGTCAAGAACATGAAATAACAACCCTATATTTATCACCGTTTGTTATGGTAGAGATGTTGTCAGTGTTATATCACTATAGACTGGGTAACATATCTCAGTGTTTACAGTCACTGACAGACCTACAGACTCTGCTGCTCTATGATGACGGGACATATGTTCCTATTCCCATCAGAGACATATCCTGGCAAATATTAGGAATCTGTCAACATGTTGTTGGAGACTTACACGGGGCTTTACGGTCTTATGAAGAGTTGCTCAGACAGTATCCATTCAACAAAATAAAAAAAGCTACTGATTTTAGAATGGAATGTGTTAAACAACAATTACAACGAAATTTACACATGTGAAATTTGTTTTACAATGTTTCTATCGTAATTTAAAGTGTTGTAGATCATGAATTGAAGCGACACTTGATTGATATAATTGTACAGAACACAGATAAAACGCAACTGTATGATGATCAGAAAAAAACTTTCAACTTAAAGTAGACATGAATTTAAATCTCTATAATATAAAAATAAAATGCCGTACAACTACAAAGGAATTATTGTGTATTTACATCAACTGAATAGTCTCCAGTATTTCTTATAATAACCACTTTCTTTAATCTTAACTTTGGAATGATGAAAACCCTTTAAAAAGTCTGGCAATTCATTTCATATTTGCAAACCGTAAATTGTAAAAGATCTTCCATAATATTCTGCTTTTGTCGTCGAGATATACAAAAATTGATCCTACTCTATCTTGCAGATCTATAGTGTTTATTTCATGTACATATTTTAATACATCTAAATCAGAGGGGCGTAAATTCAAATTTAGCATGTTACTGGCCCCTGTGATCTAAATAATCTGGAGATAAAAAATAAAGGACCTAAAAATAATTAAGATTTACAGTTCTGCAAAAAAAAGGGGGCATTATAGTGTTCATTGATGATGTTTCACCTAACATTTTACTATTGTGAAGTAAAATTCTGTAAAAACACATAAAGATTTTTAAGTGTATTACATTTAAATCATTTAAAATAGACGTCTTGGTCGATGCTGTACCTCTACTGGTTTGTACTTATAACAAAGGAAGAATCAAAAAGTACATGGGCCACATCTCTCACCTGAGTACCATAAAACTGGCTATGCTGTTATTTACCAATTTTCCGCCTTGTGATAGCTATTGTGACCCCATTCTCCCCAGGGGTCATTATGTGGAAAATGTAAAATATTCACTACTCCAGGATGCTTCCACATAAGTTTTAGCTTTTCTTGCCCAGTGGTTCTTGAAAAGATTTAAATTTTTTTTTGTTCATAATAATTCAATTTAAAACTGCAATTCCTGATTGTGGCCCCGCCTTACCCTAGGGGTCCAAATTAACGATTGAATGATTTATCAGCTTGGCAACCCAAGGGTGCTTTTTTTCTACATTGAAATATGTGAAATGGGATACCCTATTGTGGGTCATGATTGAAAAAATATTGAATCTACACAACTCACTGATTTTTCCACCTAAGTGTCAGCTTCTCTGCTCTCTAATTGCATGCTGTATTATATTAAAATCAGACAAAAACTGAAGGAGAAGTAGCATTTTAAATTTTTTCACAGAAATTGCTACTTTTAGTAACCACAGCAGCACCATTCGCAATCAAAAATCAATACACAGAATTACATGCATGTACCTTTAATAGTGTATCTATTTGTGTGCAGTGTTATATTAAGACCAGACAAAAACTGTAGCAGGAGCAGCATTTTCATACATTGTTTACAGACAAACAAACTAAAGGAAGGTGGGGGTCAACAAACAAGCCATCAGATATAACTTCAAATTTCAGAAATGATATCTTAAGCTTATCATTTGGCTAAGTAAAATTTCATGAATTTTAGTTTTAAACTTTGATCAGCCCCTTTAAACAGGCCTAGGCGGCCGTCTCTGTACTTTTTGGAGGATATATTTAATTATCCTCTAGAAATAGAGGATAGAGGTGTCGCCACCTACCGGACTTTTCAAAACAAAGCGCAGTCTAACCCAAACAAATAACAGCAACTCTATGGCACGCCGATTATTTAGCCACTTTCGAAGCTCAGTATTCACTTCACCCTTCGGATTCATTGAAAATTGTACTCCTCAGGTATCTAAATCATTGACCTAAAAAACAGAAATAATTGTATTATGTTAACTGTTGCTATGCTGGAGTGCGCGGCTTCATAAAGTGTTTTTCATAAATGTTTCTCGACGAATTAGATTCAACTTATTTAAATGAAAGTATATTATAATACATCATTTCAAGCGGAAAACGTTTGATTTTATTTTTTTATGAAACTCTTTTGTTTTCCATGTTTTCTTTTTCCGACCCAAAAACATGAGTATACATGTACTAAGAATCACCTATTTCTCTTAGCTTACGAGTGTTATAACTGGTACAAGGCTAAAACGAAACAAGATTTTCTAAGGACCGGTATTTCCCTTTAATTGACAACGCACAGACCGACATTTGTAGAAAGAACAAGGGACCCAAATAGTGTTACATGTATGTATCATTGTGTATATTTATAAATCTAACGAATGTGTTGCATTTTCCATAAAATAATATAGAGAATAATACATGGCAAAATTGGAATAACACCCCGTATAAACCCAAACAGAGACAGATTTTGTCATGTATTGTTGTTTTATTATAGGATTAAACGTTCTTTTTGAAAAATTTATCGATGTGTAAACTCTTGACATTTTACTCACAAACTAAATAAAAGTGCGAAGCACTTTTATGTTAAGTTTGTGAGTAAAATGTCAAGAGTTTACACATCGATAAATTTTTCAAAAAGAACGTTTAATTCTTATAATTCCAATCTCGATTTTTTAAAAATATTTAAAATATCTCTCTTTGAGGCCTCCATACAATCCGTTAATCCGGACGGCGTAGGAATACATTTTACCGTAAAGGAACGTAATCAAGATGAATTTCGATAGAGTTCAACTTAAATTGTCAAAACAATCGATAAATAAACTTATAACAACTAATGGAATGCTGTTTAAGTCAACAAATATCGTAATTACGAGTTGACTTCAGAATAGTTCGTCTTTGACTATGGCCATGTTGACATAAACAACAACTCTCTATAGCGAAACTTGCAGACAGACGACGCCTTCAATTTGCACTTGTTTATTCAAATATTGAGGAACAATATAGAAAGTTGATATGAATTTGATGCAAGAGTTTGAGGTACGTTTCTTTTCCCTGTCAAAACGATACAGACTGAGCTTATTTTCTACGTATGAACGTTGAGACAGCGATTTTTAAAATTCACACTCGTGATCGGACAGTGACATAAACATTTTCACGGCGTCCATCAGTTAGGCAGTCTAGTATGTTGCCAGTTTTGTTTTATTTTAAGCCCTAATTAAATTTAAAGTTTCTTGTATTCATTATTTAGCCAGAACAGATCCAGAAATAACTACTTTCATTGTTTATACGATAACCTAGTAGTGTCATCAAGAAAGTAGTTCTGATTGAAAGAATTTATCGATGTGTAAAAATTTTCTGGAACGTGTTCTCGTCCAATCAAAACACAGGAAATCAATAGATAAAATGAAGATTGGAATTATCATATATTATATAGTTGTTATATAATAGTAATAATACATGATTTTTACATTCCTGTATTACACGCCCTTAGCCTAGTCGATTCCCAATCTCATTATTGCCAAAGCAGTGATGAGGAGTATACGAAGACATAGTATATTAACAGGAACAAGGCGATGCAAACCCTGTATCAACACCAATTAATTAATGATCATTTATCACATCTTTTATTTAGTCTGGTTCCTTTTCCCTGTATGTTTTATATACTCCACGTCATTTGCCTTGACAAGGATGAGACAAGGGACCTTTTATTACACCTTTCCAAAACACCTCGGTACTTTTCATGCAGAGTACCTCGGATCAATATATACTAAAACAACAATAAATTACAAAATCTCTATCGATCACACCTCTTATCAACCTTCGACCAATATCAGGCCTCTGGCCTTCGGCCCTCGGGCTCATATTGGAGTCTCGAGTTGATATGTGTTGTGATACAGATTTTGTCGTCAGTTTTTAGGCTTCTTTTGTATTCAAATGAAAGCAGCATATTGAATATAATAGTGAAAAGATCAGTGATACTCCGTATGAAAAGTGCAGAGATTTTTCGGAAAGGTGTAATAAAGGGTCTGATAAAGGTTGAAATTAATGGTGCCTGCTTTCATATAAAGGATGCAAACATTCTGTATTATTCATCTTATTAAGGTTTGGATGATAATACCCGTAAGATAAAGCTACAGTATGCTTTATCCACGGGTAGATGCTTTATCAATTAGCATTTCTGGATTTGACACGATCCCTCCGTGTCGCTTCAAGATTCAAATTTATCAAAATTTACCAACACGCCCCGAACATCTTTAAGAGAAACGAAATTGAAGCAAATTCTTTGACACTTTCAAAAATGCTTTCTTACATTATGTATGCCTTATAGTAATGCATGTGTATTGGTTTGGGCCGTTGATATCAACCTGGATAGCTTAGTTGGTAGAGCACCTGACTAGAAATGCAGGGGGTCCGGGTTCCATTCCCGGTCTAGCCATACATTTTCTCCTTTACTGTTTTAGATTTGGTGCCGTTGAACACCCCTGGAATTGCAGGTGAAAATCCTGCCAAGGGATAGTAAGAACTTGGGTTGTGTCTTCAAGGACGAAGACGATTAAAGGAGGGGGAATGTAATGGTTTGGGCCGTGAATATCGGCCTGGGTAGCTAGTCAGGTGCTCAGTCGGTAGAGCACCTGACTAGTGATGCAAGTGTCCCGGGTTCGATTCCCGGTCCAGCCATACATTTTCTCCTTTCCTGTAACACATGTATAAATTACCATGGAACCGAATCTTCAATGTACGTTAGTTTACACTTTCAACGTTCAAAGAATGACTTCAGAATAATATTCATGATCCTTCGTCCTTACAACTTTCAGTCAAAAGTTAGTTTGAAATAAACTCAAATGATTGTCACACATGTTTTATGAGACTCAGGAGGCAAGATCTTGTATTTTTCGCATGATAATCTTTTTTCATGACAGCATTAACAGTGCAACGTCATCAATTTATGCATCATCAGTTTGAAATCATTCACATAGGTTCAAAGGGGTTAATTGAAAGTTAATAAATAATCATATGAGATAAATAGAACATCTGTAGATGTGTGATTTGATATTAACTTAATCCAATTTTTTTAAATGGTGTATATTCGCTCGACAAGGCTTTCGAATGATGTATACTCCATTTCAACTCGTTGGATAGAGCCAATATCAAATCACACAATGTAGATACCCTCTATATAAAAAAATAAAAAATCATTTCTTTCCTTTCTGTAATTATATTACATGAATTATTCACAGAATGGATCATATTTCCCGTCTATCAGAGGTCCTGTATGTTGGTCTGTGTGATGAAATAGGGACACCGACAGAAGTGACCATCAGAAGGGACGTGATGGACATGGAGGAGATGATAAAGAAAACGGTTACTATTCATAAAGGATATGTTAGGATTGTGAGTGGTAGTTATAGAGAGGGATTTAGGTTTAGATCATCTGACATGGACACGATGTTCTGGAGTTGTAATTATGAACTGATATCCGACATCTCCCAGTCTCGGCTTTATAATATAACAAAACATATTATTTTGCTTATAGAAGATTCTGATACACCGCCAGGATTTGTCAGACTACGCCTATTGACACCAGCACGTAATAATATCACGATTTCCTGTCTAGATCTCTTTAATGGAAGGCCTTATCTATCTAGTCTACGTTGGAAAGAAAATCATTTTCAATTCCTGCATAAGAATGGTTCCAACTTTGAATTTTTAACTGTCCATGGTCCTTGTAGTAGTGGTTTCTATGGAACTGTTGAATTCGATCAAGTTGATTGTTTAGCCACATTACCTTGGTCTAAACTATTAGGAAGTTGGGTTGAGAGATGTCAAAGGCATACCTGGCCGCCGATACCTGTATTAGAAAAAATCCTAAAAAGTGAATGTCATTGTGTGCCTATTGGTAGTAAAATTGATGTGATTTCTAATGAATTGGAATGGAGATTATCATTTTCTCAAGCCGAGACACAGTTAGTGTGTACCATGATTCATACACAGTTTCTATGCTACGGACTCCTTAAAATATTTCTGAAGGAAGTTATCAATAGCCAGGAGGATAAATTGCTGTGTTCATATTACATGAAGACCACAATGTTCTGGATGATACAATCGGGACAAGTTAGATGGTTTCCGAACAACTTATTGGATTGCTTTTGGAAGTGTTTGAAATATCTTCTTCATTGCGTTTATCATGGAGTTCTTCCTAATTTTTTCATTCCACAGAACAACATGTTCATAAACAAAGTAGTGGGTGATGCACGTGAATCTCTTTTACAACAGCTCTACCAGTATTACAGAATGGGTGTGTCCTGTCTGCTGCTGAGTCCGACTCTCAGATTAATCCTAGAACCAGCCCTCAGTAGCCCGTCCTTTGTGTTATCTTCTGTTGAGGGAGAATTCAGAAGTGTTGCAGATTTTGATAAATGTGGCATGATGGAAATATCTAGGTTGTCGTTTTTTTCTGAAATTGTATTGAAATGTTATCTTTATCTTAAATCAATTAACACACTATCTCAGTTATCAATCTCACCATACCAGTTGTTAACATTACAGTACAGTACTGCTCAGACTCTTGTTCATTTATCCTTCACAATAGCAATCAGTAATACATGCTGCACACATAAAAATCTCTATAACTTAGATACTATCATTTGCGGCCTGTTAAAAACGGCAGCAAGATTAGGTCCTGTGTCTCATTTACTTTATCTTGCATTGTATTACTATAAATCAGGAAGGTATGATAAAACACTTCATATCACTTATATCACTAAACAAAGACTATCACAATCCTTTATAATGGTTCAATTTTCTGAATCAGATGATAAACAGAGATACAATAAAGCTGTAGGTAATTTGTCTTTGTCTAGAAGAATGAAGATAGCCTGGGTGCATGATGTTTGTTTGTATAATAATAACCCCTCTATTGATGAATTAAGTTTAGAACAGAATGTGAGTCAAGAACATGGAATGCCAGACCTAAAATTATCACCGTTTGTTATGGTAGAGATGTTGTCAGTGTTATCTCACTATAGACTAGGTAACAGATCTCAGTGTTTACAGTCACTGACAGACCTACACACACTGCTGCTCTATGATGACGGGACATATGTTCCTATTTCCATCAGAGACATATCCTGGCAGATACTAGGAATCTGTCAACATGCTGTGGGAGACTTATACGGGGCTTTACAGTCTTATGAAGAGTCGCTCAGACAGGAACCACGTAATCGCATAAAAGAAGCCGCAGATTTTAGAATAGAATGTGTCAAACAACAATTACAGAGAAATACACCCATGTAAAATATGTTTAACAATGTTTCAATAGTAATTTCAAGACTTGTAGATCAACAATTTAACCATCACTTGTTTGATAAAATTGTAAAGGACACAAATAAAACGTTACTGTATGAAGATAATATGCTTTCAACCTAAAGTAGACATGAATTTAAATCTCCATTATATGTTTATAATCTATTTTATGAGAATGCATCTTGAATATAAAATGCTGTAAAACTACAAAGGAACTGTGTATCCACATCAACTGAATATTTTCTTCAATTCTTCTAATAACCACTATCTTTTATATTAACTTTGTAATGATGGAAACGCTTTTTAAAATAATTTGTCGTCTAGCTATATAATTGATATGACTCCATTTTGTAGATCTATATTGTTTATTTCATGTACATATTTAATTACATATAAATGATCTGGAGTTAATCAATACAGGACTTTAAAACAAGGATGACAATTCTAGAATAACAAGAGGCCCATGGGCCTTATAGGTCACCTGAGCATTTTGCAACAACTTTCCAGTGATTGAATTTGATTCATGTTTTAAGCCAGATGCTATGGCATTCACAATTTTGAAAGAGGCACCATTGATCATCATAACAATACACTTAGCAGCTGCTTAGTTTGTTTACTTAATGCCATACCCAGGGAAGGGAGCAAAAAATGCATTTCAACTAATCAGTAATATTCAGCAATAATCAATAGCGCCTCTACCACATATGAACCCCTGACCCTTAGACCTTGATATTTTGATTCATACCAAGGAGTAGATTTCAAACCATTCATTCATTTTCAGTATATAAGTATAGCCCTCCCCTCTTCTATGGTACCCCTGACCCTGGGGTCTTGAAATTCACAATTCTGGAAGATTAAGGCCCTTGTCCATCATAACTATATAGGTAATTCATCTGCTTAATACCCTGGAGCAGAGAAGAAAATTTCCAAGGACTTAATGTATTTTCACTATATAATCAATACAGCCCTGCCCTGACACCAGAATCCCTTACCTTGGGGCTATAAAATTCACAATTTTGGTGGAGGCACTCTTGCTCATCATAACTATGTACTTAGTTTGTTTATTGAATTACCCTGGAGCAGAGAAGAAGATTTTCAAATAAATAATGCATTTTCACTATATAATCTATATAGCCACGCCCTAACACCAGAACCCCTGACCATGGGGCCATAAAATTCACAATTTTGGTTGAGGCACTCTTGCTCATCATAACTATGCACTTAGTTTGTTTATTTAATACCCAGGAGCAGAGAAGAAGATTTTCAAAGAATTCATGTATTTTCACTATATAATCAATAGAGCCCCACCCTAACACCTGAACCCCTGACCCTGGGTCCATAAAATTCACAATTTTGATAGAGGCACTCCTGCTAATCATAACTATGTACATAGATAGAAATTTAATACCCAGGAGCAGAGAAGAAGATATTCAAAGAATTCATATATTTCCACTATATAATCAATAGAGCCCCGCCCTAACACCAGAACCCCTGACCCTGGGGCCATAAAATTCACAATTTTGGTCGAGGCACTCTTGCTCATCATAACTATGTATTTAGTTGGTTTATTTAATACCTAGGAGCAGAGAAGAAGATTTTCAAATAAATAATGCATTTTCACTATATAATCTATATAGCAACGCCCTAACACCAGAACCCCTGACCATGGGGCCATACAATTTTCAAAGAAATAATGCATTTTCACTACCTAATTATTTAGCCCTGCCCTAGCACTAGAACCCCTGACCCCAGGGCCATGAATTTCACAATTTTGGTAGAGGACTCATTGCTTATTACAATCATGCAAACAGTTTGTCTAATTGATGTCCATGAGTAAAGAAGAAGATTTTTAAAGATTGCATTAATTTTAGTGGTTTTGGCCCCACCCCTCAGGCCCCAGGGGGGCAGGGATCATGAAATTCACAATATTTGTTCCCCTTCATCCATAGATGCTTTGTGTCAAATTTGGTTGAAATTGGTTCAGTGGTTGCAGAGAAGAAGCTGAAAATGTTCAAATGTTAACAGACGACGCACGACGACGGACGGAAACAGATAGCAATAGGTCACCTGAGTTTACTCAGGTGACCTAAAATTAGTCAATATTCTGTTCATTGATGATGTTTTTTGATATTAAATCACCTAAAGTTTCTTTTGAGAAGTAAAATTCTGTAAAACCACGACAAAAAAATTAATAAGTCATTAACATCTAAATCATTTAAAACAGAAGTCTCTGTAGAGACTGCAGCATTACTGGTTCGTTCTTACATGAATAACAAAGGAAGAAACATAAGGCCCTTGATCCACATCGCTCATTTGAGTAACTCTGGCCATACTATTATTAATCAGATTTTTCCTTTGTAATACCTTTTGTGACCTCACCTTAGCCCAGGGGTCATGTGGAAAATTTAGAATATATACTATCTCAGGATCCTTACACATAAGTTTCAGCTTTTCTTGCCCAGTGGTTCTTAAGATTTTTTCACATATAATTCAATGTAAAACTATGATTCCCTATTGTGGCCCATCTATCCCAGGGGTCATGATTCATTTATTGAATAATTTATCATGTAGACATCCCCAGGATGCTTCCACATAAGTTTCACTTTTTCTGGCCGAGTGGTTCTTGAGAAGAAGATTATGAGGATTTTTCCTGCACATTTCAATGTCAAACTGAATTCCCTATTATGGCCCTGCCTTACCCAGGGGGTCATGATTTGAACAATTTAGAATCTACACAAGCCATAGATGCTTCCACCTTTGTTACAATGCACTTTAAAAAATTACTGACTTTGAAAAAAAAATCACAGTGCACTAAATTTTGGATCATGTCAACGCACTTTGAAAAAATAAAATTTCTTTTTAAAGTGTGTTAATATCAACCATATTAACTCACTTTGAAAAAAAATGTTTATGACTTGGTCAATATTTTTGCAGTTTTTAGGTATGACAAATTATTGAACCTGTTGGATAACTTTTCGGTGAAACTTCAGGATGTGAGATAGACATTTTAAATATTTTAAGTTCTGTAAATATTATAAAAGGAAAATAGGTCTTTAGAAGATTATGGAGAAATGATTGTTGTAAAGCAAATTTCGCTTTTTATTTTTCCATTCTTAAATTTTTTTTTTCTCATTTGTTTTACTTTACTTATTAAGGTCTTCCTTCTTCACTGAAGATTTTATAGTTATTCTACTGTTTCTTATGATTTTTCTTATTTTTTCCCAAAATTTTGTGCATGTTATTTCTCAGCAACTATTCAATGGATTTCAATGAAATTTTCAGAAATTATGTGCATTAATATGAACTTGATACATCTGGGAGGAAATTTGATAATTCACTTTTGGTGCCAAGTTACTGTAGAAGTACTTTTTTCCGCGTGGTATTAATTCACGCTATGTACGAGGCCACAAATTTTCCGCGGAAATTTGTCCAAGCTTACTTAATGAAAATGTAAGGCATGTAGTGACAATATAGAAAATCCGCATACCAGGTAATTTTCTGCCCGCCGATTAAACAGAAATGAGATTCCGCAAAATTATGACCCCTTAGAAAAAAGTATGATTACTATGGCCAGTTTTCTAATTTTAAAATGCAATTTTGTCGCACAATTATCGAAACAAGAGGCCCTTGGGCCACATCGCTCACCTGAGAAGCTTTGGCCATTTCGTTCTTTACCAGATTTTCCCCTTGTAACACATATTGTGACCCCACCCTACCAAAATGATCATAATTTAAACAATTTGAATTCTAAACTATCCTACTATGCTTCCACATAAGTTTCAGCTTTTCTGACCCTGTGGTTCTTGAGAAGAAGATTTTCAAAGATTTTTTCTATATATTTCTATGTAAAACATTGATTCCTTATTGTGGCCCCGCCCAACCCCCGGGGGTCATGATTTGAACAATTTAGAATCTACACTACCCCAGGATGCTTCCACATAAGTTTCATCTTTTCTGACCCAGTACTTCTTGAGAAGTAGATTTTCAAAGATTTTTCCTTTATATTTCTATGTAAAACTTGGATTCCCTATTGTGGCACCACCCAACCCCAGGGGGTCATGATTTGAACAATTTAGAATCTACACTAAAACAGCATGCTTCCACATAAGTTTCAGCTTTTCTGGCCCAGTGGTTCTTGAGAAAAAGATTTTCAAAGATTTTTCCTATATATTTCTATGTAAAACATTGATTCCCCATTGTGGCCCCGCCCTACCCCCGAGGGTCATGATTTTTACAATTTAGAATCTACACTACCCCAGGATGCTTCCACATAAGTTTCAGCTTTTCTGGCCCAGTACTTCTTGAGAAGAAGATTTTTTAATGACCCCACCCTATTTTTGTCTTTTCTTGATTATCTCCCCTTGCGAGGGGATATGTCCCTTAATTTTAACAATTTAAAATCCCCTTTACCCAAGTATGCTTTGTACCAAGTTTGGTCAAAATTGGCCCAGTGGTTCTTGAGAAGAAGTCGAAAATGTGAAAAGTTTACAGACGGACGGACAGACAGACAGACGGTCGGACGGACGACGGACAAAATGTGATCAGAAAAGCTCACTTGAGCCTTCGGCTCAGGTGAGCTAAAAATGGCAAAAGATAGGAGCTGGAGACTTATTTAAGAGCATAGGGCATGGTTATTAGATGTGCGTAAGCCCCATTCCGTGCATCCTCGGTAGCGACCGGAAGCGAATTTAAAAAGTGCTATTTTTTCAACTTTTTTGTTTTCAAATATTTTTCTATGATATTTATAATCTAACAGGAGGCCCATTGGCCACATCGCTCACCTGAGAATCTTTTGTCATATTGTTCTTTACCAGATTTTCCCTTGTAATACATATTGTAGCCCCGCCCTACCCCGGGGTCATGATTTGAACAATTTAGAATCTACACTACCCCACGGTGCTTCCACATCAGTTTCAGCTTTTCTGGCCCAGTTGTTCTTGAGAAGAAGATTTTCAAAGATTTTTCCTATATATTTCTATGTAAAACTTTGATGCCCCATTGTGGCCCCGCCCTACCCCCGGGGGTCATGATTTGAACATTTTAGAATCTACACTACTCCAGGGTGCTTCCACATCAGTTTCAGCCTTATTGGCCCAGTGGTTCTTGAGAAGAAGATTTTCAAAGATTTTTCCTATATATTTCGATGTAAAACTTTTATTCCCCATTGTGGCCACACCCTACCCCTGGGGGTCATGATATGAACAATTTAGAATCTACAGTACCCCAGGGTGCTTCCACATCAGTTTCAGTCCTATTTGCACAGTTGTTCTTCAGAAAAAGATTTTCAAAGATTTTTCCTATATATTTCTATGTAAAACTTTGATTCACCATTGTGGTCCCGCCCAACCCCTGGGGGTCGATGATTTGAACAATTTAGAATCTACACTACCCTTCAATGCTTCCACATGAGTTTCAGCTTTTCTGGCCCAGTGGTTCTTGAGAAGAAGATTTTCAAAGATTTTTTCCTATATATTTCAGAACTATGAAAAACTTTGATTCCCCATTGTGGCCCTGTCCTACCTCCAGGGTCATGATTTGAACAACTTAGAATCTACACTACCCTGCAATGCATCCATGTGAGTTTCAGCTTTTCTGGCCCAGTGGTTCTCGAGAAGAAGATTTTCAAAGATTTTTCCTATAAATTTCTTTGTTAAACATTGATGCCCCATCGTGGCCCCACCCTACCCCCGGGGGTCATGATTTGAACAATTTAGGATTTACACTACTCCAGGGTGCTTCCACATCAGTTTCAGCCCTATTGGCCCAGTGGTTCTTAAGAAGAAGATTTTCAAAGATTTTTCCTATATATTTCTTTGTTAAACATTGATTCACCATTGTGGTCCCGCCCAACCCCCGGGGGTCATGATTTGAACAATTTAGAATCTACACTACCCTTCAATGCTTCCACATGAGTTTCAGCTTTTCTGGCCCAGTGGTTCTTAAGAAGAAGATTTTCAAAGATTTTTCCTATATATTTTTATGAAAAACTTTGATTCCCCATTGTGGCCCCGCCCAACCCCAGGGGGTCATGATTTGAACAATTTAGAATCTACATTATCACAGGGTGCCTCCACATAAGTCTCAGCCTTATTGGCCCAGTGGTTCTGGAGAAAAATATTTTTTTAAAAACCCCACCCTAATCTGTCTTTTCTTGATTATTTCCCCTTGTGAAGAGACTTGGCCCTTCATTTTAACAATTTAAATTCCCCTTCACCCAAAGATGCTTTGTACAAGGTTTGGTCAAAATTGGCCCAGTGGTTCGCTCCCCCGAATGTCCGATTTTTTAAAATAACTTTTTCTGCTATATTTTTCCTTATTTTTTTTCAGAATCAGACGGAAGACCTCTCATTGCTCGCAACGAGTATCGTTCTAGTTCTTTTAATTTTTTTTGTTTTCGTTCATTTTATGTCAGCTAAAATTTATTGAAATTGTACACTTTTATCCCACTTTGAAAAAAAAATCAATGTGAGTTGAGTGTGTCCAAAATTTAACGCACTTAGAATTTTTTTTTTCAAACTGCGTTGATTTTGTCCAAAATTTCAGACACTTTAAATCTTTTTTCTTCAAAATGCGTTATTTTTTCAAGTGCATTGTCAAACACCTTAGTTAAAGCTTTTCTGCTCTCTACTTGCATGCTTCATTATATTAAAATTAGATCAAAACTGTAGGAGAAGTAGTATTTTAAATTTTTTCACAGAAATATATCAGATTTTAGTAACCACAGCTTAATCATTCATTGAAATCAAAAATTGATACACAGAATTACATGTATGTATCTTAAATAGTGTATGTTTTTGTGTGCCACGTTATTTTCAAATCAGACAAAAACCATAGCAGGAGCAACATTTTCAAAATTGTTTGCAGACAATCAAACTTAAAGACAGACAGATAGCTATATAGATGAACGGACAACAGATACCTTACCATCCAATTAGCTCTTTTGGTTCTGACCGGTAGAGCTAAAAAAACAAGAGATGTTTGTAAAACACTTATGCCCCCCCCCCCCCCCCCCCCCCCCTCCCCCCAAATTGGAATTTTTCCAAGCCCAAGTGGCAAAACTCTGTCAAAAATGGCATGATAGTACATAGAACAGAACTTGATATTTTTTCTGATAAATCTGTATACTAAATTTTATATCAGTATGTGCAACAGTTGTGAAGAAAATGAACAGAAACTGCAAATAATTGAAATTTTTCTAAGTCCAAGGGACATAACTCTGTAAAAAGTGGTGCGATCATACCCAAAACAGAACTTGATTTAGATATTCATCTGATTAATCTGCATACTAAATTTCATCTCAGTATGTGCAATGGTTTTGAAGAAATGAACGGAAACTGCAAAGAATTGAAATTTTTTTAAGTCCAAGGGGCATAACTCTGTGAAAAATGGTGCGATCGTACTCAAAACAGAACTTGGCCTAGAAATTCATCTGATTATTAATCTGCATACTATATTTCATCTCAGTATGTGCAACGGTTGTGAAGAAAATGAACAGAAACTGCAAATAATTGAAATTTTTCTAAGTCCAAGGGGCATAACTCTGTGAAAAGTGGTGTGATCATACCCAAAACAGAACTTGACCCAGATATTTATGTGATATATCTGTATTCTAAATTTCATCTCAGTATGTGCAATGGTTTTGAAGAAAATGAATGGAAACTGCAAATAATTGAAATTTTTCTAAGTCCAAGGGGCATAACTCTGTGAAAAATGGTGCAATCGTAATCAAAACAGAACTTGGCCTAGATATTCATGTGATATATCTGTATACCAAATTTCATTTCAGTATGTGCAATGGTTGTGAAGAAAATGAACGGAAACTAAGTGGACCGAAAGACTGACAGACCGACCGACAGACAGCAGCAAAGCAATATGCCCTCCCTTCTTCGAAGGGGGGCATAAATATACCAAGTATATGAAATAAGCTTCATCTATTTACTTTTAGTAACAAATATCACATTATAATCGTGCACCATGTGTCAAACCCTGACTACTATTTAGGCATAGTGCACGCGAAACACAACACGATTATATAATTTTCCGTTGTATAAATTTTTTTCTATAAAGTTTAAATTGGATTACGAGATGTTGATTGCTCCATTGCTTGAATTGGATAACGAGAATTTTGATTTCTATATAAAGTGCAAAATATTTGTGTATTTTTTTTTTTTTGCCTTATTCATTCGCTATGCAAAATCTAGGTGACGCCATCCTTTGTTTCACATAGTCCAATGTTATTTTTGAGTACAATATTAGATATAATATTGTACTCCTGTCAATAAAATTGGACTATAGCTGGTACATTCTTTTGAATTCGAGACAGTAGAAACAAAAGAATGACGTCACAAAAATGTTTTAAAGATATAATATTCAACTAGCAACCACAACTCAAATTTTAAATTAAGTATATACCACTTGTGTTATATATCAAATCAAAGCTTATAAAAATTGTTTAAGAAAGATATAATTTCGAAATTTTCTGGTCAAGCATCGTTACTAAAAATAGATTGCGAAATGTAAAGGTATTGTTCTAGTGTGTGACCACTTTTCTGAAGAAAATACCTAGTAGCATTAGGGTCAAAACTTAAGGTAATAAATTCAAAATATAATCTCTCTCTTCTTATTTCCTTTGCCCAGAATCAGAGTTATTAAAGTTCAACTGCATCAAACACCTAGATTGACTTGAATCATTAGATAGTGATAGTCTTCTTCCAGTATAATTATTTGGGTCACATGGGACACGCAACGTTACGTTGACGTTATGCTTACAAAAAGACGTTAACAAATCCAATCAATAAGAATGATCACAAATTAATTTAAAACAAGATTTGTTTGTGAAACACTATGCGCCCGGCAACGACAAAATAAAAAAAAAAACTTTTTGGCACATATGTCACAGTCAATGTCTCTATTTCTTGTGGTTCAAAAGTTATTGCAAAGGTTAACTAAAAACGAAAAAACTCTTTTTAATATTCAGGTCACAGTCAAGGTCACTCGGTTTTTTTCTTTAATTACTAGAAATTTAAAGACTGTATTTATCCTTTTGTAAAATTAATCTTTGTGTTGGGCACAATGCTTGCAATTACAAAATCCAGTGGCGGATTAAAGGGGGTCGCATCCGCCCCCTAAAATTGTCAAAGTTAGCGTAAATCATAGTTTCGTCGAGAAAATGTAAAAATGTCTACTCGGTTAACCTCAATTTTTCCTACAAAATCTCTAGAATTCAGCTTAAACCAGACCCCTGCCGATTATGGGCGCCCCCTCTAACTTCAATTCCTGGATCTGCGCCCGGGATTTATAGAGAGTTGGAGTGATATCCACTAATTATATAAGGAAACTAAAAAGTCTATTTTAAATTCTTCATACGAATACATTTGATATGATGCGGAGAATTGGTAATTGGTATTAACTGGGAGCGATGTAAATCTTAAATTATTCCGATATGTAAGTGGAAACTAATATTCTGAATTACTAAAAAAAACTAGAAGAATATAAGTCACAGATATGACAGCAGCATATGATAAATTCTGAAAAGAAAAAGGAGGGGGAACTTAATTTAAAATTCATTTGAACGACATTTAGTTAAACATGTAGATCTTTCCTAATGTGTGTTAAAGGTTGTCCGAATTTTTTGTGAATTATTAAAGCTCTCTCTCTCTCTCTCTCTCTCTCTCTCTCTCTCTCTCTCTGGTGTAAAGCATTTGATTTGCCCCGCTTTTGTGAAAGCGATCGAGGTTTCTTTAAATCTTATTCGTCTGTCTGTTTGTCAGTCAGACTGTAAATCTGTTCGTATGTCACAAAAATTCAACTTTGGTCATCTCTTTAGAATTAGAACAGAGAAGAGATAGAATTTTATATTATTCAGGTGTTTATACTGTGATAAGACCTTTCTAAATACACTACAAGAAACCTATATATTGTCGCAAGCGTCAAAAATCGGCCGCAAACCAAATTAATTGTTCCTTTGATATAGTAATAAGAAACTGAAATTTGCGTGATCTGTTTTTAAAATTTCTTACATTTATCTATTAAAATATCATCGTGACATAACACACGTGCATGCGACATTGCCGATTTTCTTCATGCATAATGCATATACAATAAACTGTATTTGTATGAGCAAACTGTCCATAGACTTCTGCGTATCTGCACTCAGTTTGGTACTTGTAAACGAGCTCTGGTGGAAGTTTATTGTTAAAGTAGTTTTCGCAACAAATATAAAATATGTGGGGCTCCTCGCTCTCTCTTAGAGAATGTTAACACCCCCCCCCCAACTCCCTCTAGATCCACCACTACATTTCTTCTCTTTCAATTCTCTGTCATGTTAGTGTTTGTCAATCAGGATAGAATGAAACATTTACACCCATTATTTATAAAATTTTGATTTTAGTATTATTGTGCTTTTTGTTAAACATTTAAAATAGCTTTTTTTAATATTCTATATAATATAAATATTAAATATTTTTATTTAAATTGTTCTAAGTCCGCAGAAACGCACGGCGATTTCAAACTTTCATATCGAGTAACCGACCGCCTCCTGGTGGCCCCTAATAATTTTTTACCTCATGACCTTGATCTTGAAGTTCGAAATACTTTTCAAAAACTTGAACCTTGGTCATAACTTTTGAATGAGAAAAGATACAAAGTCACAAGCCACGGTTTGGCGTCCGCTTACTAGTATGTGATAGGATTGTGCATTTTAGTCGTGGTTTGTGACGATGGAAAATACACTGTATAGAGCTTTCACATTTCATATGTATATTATCATTTCTAAATACACTTTGGATTTTGACCTTGTGACCTTGAACCTTGACGTTTGACATACTTTTCAAATATGCAATTTTCCCCTTATAACTTCTGATTGAGAAGTGATAATGCTTTCATATTTAACATGTTCATTGATATGATTTCTGACCCCCTTGATCTGGACCTATATGTTTGTCCTAATTTTCAAAAAATCAACTTCAGTTATAACTTTTGAATGACATATTATAGGGCGTTCATATTTGTAACAATATGCCATAAATAATGTAATATTACCCACACAGAGACAAACAGCCGGTAAAACAAATTAAAGACTTGTCTATACACGTACATGTATAGTACATCGGTACATGCAGCACTTCATCCCCATGTATGTTCACTAAATTAGATGTCAATGTCTAAGACATTTGATATACACTTTAAATTTTTTTTCATCACGTAAATGAAATTTTTAATAAGTGAATTCTTCAATCCTGTTTTAATAACCAAAAAGTACAATCTGAAAAGAGTCAGAAAAGAAAATTTTAAAATGTCAGAAATGAAAACTAAAACATGTCGGCCATGAAAAGTTGAAATATCGAAAAATTTCCAATCGGCAATCCTCGGCTGACTCCGCTAGGCTCCATTTAAACCTCCGAGGTGCGATGCGCCTGAGATGCTCTCAGTGAAAAATACAAGAAATGAAATGCAGCTGGGGGACCACAATTTTTAATTTCTTGTTTAAATTTTAGACCTCTTTGATGCATCAGTAATATTATTTTGCCTATTTGATTTTTACTATTCATCCGTCTACCCATCCATATGTTCATATTCTACATAGGCGTCGAAAC
>PRKT01000196.1:158813-188870 GCA_003671525.1 Saccostrea glomerata
AGTGTATCTATGCATCGAATTGACAGGGTATTTATACAGTAATATAAATCTAGAATATTCTAGAAGTTGTAAGTACATGATATTCCTGGAAAGTTCTGGACATGAATAAAGTTCAAGAATGTTCTAGAAAAAATGACTAAACATATTGACCACTCTGGAATGTTCAAGAAACTTAATGTTACTAATAATATACATGATGAAATAATACAAATACAACACACCTCACAACAAGGTGCTGGCACGAAAAAGATCCCTCACTACTCAATGGCCCTGAGTGTCTAGCATAGGCCAAAATTTGCAGCTCTACACCACAAGTGGTGGCTTCTCCATATGAGTGAAAAATTCTCAAGAGGTACATTAAACAACACTCAAACAAACATCTTGTTGTAAATGCAACTTCTAACAAACAATTAATATTTTAAAAGAGTTTTAAATTATTTCTTTTTTATCAATGTATCCTTTTTACATTGATTCTTGAATGGGGAGAGGTCAAACCATGTTCACAAACATTCCAGTTATGTATCTCAGTGGCAATGACCTTTGGTGCTTCTTTTTTACCTATTAACTTTTTTCTCTTCAAAATAATAATTAACTCTGAATATATAACACTTTATAAACAATTCTGGTATGAACGTGTACCTGGCCACACAGACACAGTGGCTTTGGGGATGACGTCCCGGACTTTATGGTAACAGTAATCGGAATGAAGCAAGCTGTTGTACAGAGTCGACTTTCCACTGTTAGCAGTGCCAATCATGTAAACATTACCTGTAGAAGAAAACAAAACTTATATCAACTGTTTTAACAACAATTTACAACTGTATGATTACTGGCCATAACTTACCAGTTTGAAGTAATTTCCTAGTGGCCTACTGTTAAAGAAATTAAGTATGGTAAATTTATTTTCACTTCAAAGTATTTATAATTTAATTCATACATTTGGCTGAATACATTACTAGAACAGTATTTGAAATAACTGTCAACTATTGTTTACAAATTTGCATTTATGACGAAGTTTAAGGCAACTGCTCAAGACAAGTAAATTTCATAAAGTTAATTTGATTGCTGTCCAAGTTAAAACATGGTAAAAAATAATTTACAAATCAATTTCTAAAAAAAAAAAAACAACTTTACCTCTCATACCCCAATTCACAAGAAGTGATGATATTAATTTTTCTACTCCATATCCGGTCTTAGCACTGATCAAGGAAACCTCTTTCACATTATGTCTATTTAGACCTCGTTTCTTGCAGGCAGTTATGAGTGTCTCCTCTACAGCGTCTAAATAATTAGGCTGATCCTGAGGAATTATATCAACTTTGTTTCCTATCACATGAATGGCTGTCCTTTCTGTTAACATCTGTGAGAAAATGTCTGGAATGCTGTTTTCAATATCAAACAAATCTATCACTAACAACACCAAACATCTTTCAGAACTTATCTTTCTCATTATTTCATAAACCTTCTCATCACTTGCTCTAATGTTAAACACCAAACCTTGATGCTGCATTTTGTGACATTTCTGACATTTGGATTCTTTTAATTCTTCCACTGTTAAATCTTTGAACACCTCGCTCGGCAGGTAACCAGGTATCGTCACATCCTGACAGTGGAGCAAGGCACCACATCCCCCACATTGAACATTACTCACTTCTATAGACTTATCTGGTGTTCCCGACAAGTACTTCTTCTTGGACAATCCTTTTGCAATTTCTTCACTTCCAATTTTATCAGCATCTGAATCTGTCTCTTGTCTCATCACACTCAAATCCTTTGTTAATTCAGATATTTTCTTGTTAAGCTCTGAAATAGTCTCAAAATGTGAAGCCAGTTCGCTTTCTGTTTCATTCGAGACAGAAGAGTTTAAACTCAAATCAACGAAAGCTGGTTTAACAGTTAATTCGTTTTCAATGTGGTTTACAGCATAATTTTTCCTCTTTCTATATTTCGCATTAGAAAATCTCTTAGCGTATATCAAAGGGAATAGTCTTTCAATGTTTGAAACATACTGCAATGACACAGATTTTGCAGCTAATAGCTTCCTGCAAAACATGTTTGATACAGAAATGAAAATAAATCAAAACTTTCTTCTGCAAAAGTCAAAACAAAACATGCTTGCCTGAGAATACTCAGCGTAAATGCAAAGTTATCCTTTACTACTGACAGAATCATCCTTTACAAACACACAGAAGATTCTGATTTTGCATTGGGTAAATGTAGTACACCAAAGGGTTTAATTCCAATCGTAACTCTTCGTGCCTTTACGTCTAGCGAAAAAACCGCTGACGGAAAGACCTGTGATGATGCGATTGGGTCTGATTATAATATTATTTTGTAATTTAAGATACATACATTTATATTTACATTAATCTTTCCCAATTTATTAGATAAATGATTCTATCTATCAAAATCTGCGTGTTGTATGTAATTTCTTTATTTTAACGTGTTTATGATTTAAGATTCGGGGTATATTATTTTTGCCCCGAATGATCTATCATCTGTCTGTCTTTTTAACTTAAAAAAAAACTTTAACCTTTGATTATTACATTTACTTTGATTATATTTCACATTATATTGATGTATTCTTTGTGACAAGACTTTGTACAAGACAAGAAAACGTTTGAACAGTTGATGCTAACTTCGCTTTCATACATTTCATTAAGGTATATCTTGCAGTGGAGAGAAATATTTTGACCTTCTCTTCTTGACTTTAGAGTTTGACGCACTCTAATAAAAAAAAAACTAGGCCATAACATTTGAACAGTTATTACTAGGGCTTTCAAAATTCATAAATTTATTTCTTGTGATGAGAACTTACTTTGGATAACAGCAATTTTTATCCTTTAACCCTACCCTTGGCCTTTGGTTTACTTTCAGAAAACTTTAACCTTGGACATAACTTTGGAAAATTATCTTAGTAAGTGTTACGGCTTTTATATTTCACATGTGCGATATTTCCTTTAACAAGGCCTCCCTCTAGTTATCCCATGACCGACAAATTTTTCTTTGATCTTCACAAGGGTGTATTTCTCATATCAACATAAGTGTGGTGATATATTAAATATCACATATGTGATATAAAGCTAGTGATATCCAACTGTTATACCCTGGAAGAAGGAGGAGCTATGCAAATGAGACAAAAATTCGTTTCTAGATTTTAATGAACTAACAGAAACAAGAAAAAAAACAGATAACACAGTTTAAATCAAAATGCACAAATCTTTACAAAAAAGACACTGACACGGTCTGGCGGAGCAATTCTCGAAGCGGATAACTTCATCTCCCATAGGAATTTGCACATTCAATAGCAGCATTTTCCTCCCCGGCATCCTCTGAAAAGTTCATTTCATGAACACCTTGCTCTCATGTACCGTAGAAAATCGGAACTGATTTGATATAAAGTTCTCGGGGGTAGGGGAATCCGTATGCGCCCCTGGCTTCAATTACAGTGTACAAAACATGATATACTGTACGCAAGTTCTTGGTATTTACTAGTGATCGAGTATTTCGGGAATTATTTTAAACTCACCAAGTTGCTGTTTCGCTGAGACTTCCAGTCGTTGAACACTTGAACCATGTTGACTGCCCATGAAGTGTTACGGCGTGTGGTTTTACTTTCTTGATTTTTTAAGCGCACTTATTTCACTGGCCGACACATGTTTTCCGAATCTAGTCTTTTCAGTACATTCCGTAAAATTTTCCCGTTTCAATTCCGGAAATATGATCCCAAACACCAACTCTGTAAATCGAAATTCATTAAGTCCTGGCCAAATGGGCCATTTAAATCCGATCGCCTGAATTCATACAATCTGAACTGCTTGACTCGATTAAAATTATCCTCGTCGTAGGCTTGCTGAAAAACGGCGATTCTTAAATACGCTAGACCCCTACTGCCACTTTCGCCAAATCATAGAACAAATGAATTGATTATCTCAAGAAAATGATCACGTGGTACAGTATTAAGAAAATTACCAAATTTGTAAATCGGTTACTTGGATACCAAAAACCCTTCGCGTTAAGACTATCACGTGGTTCTGTTTCATAGTCTTTATTAGTTGATGCAAAGAAAATACCAAATATGGGAAAAGGTCAAATGAAGGGTCATGGGATAAATCAGTTACATGATTGACAGCTCGATGATGCATACAAAACGATATTTTGTATGCATCATCTCGTGTCATCATGTAACTATTACATACCATTAACGTTGACCCTTTCACCTTCATCTTATATTATTTCACCCACTTAAAAAAATAACCTTGATCATAGCCAGATTTTTAAAGGTTAGTATTTGGGCGACTATATCGCATAGGTATGTTCATCGAGACAAGTCTTTTCTTTTGATAACAACATATTTTTTTTATTTCTCGACCTTGTAGTTTGATTTGCATTTGAGAAAATGGAAACTTAAATTCATCATAAGCTGTCAAACGGAGACATCACTGTTTCTTAAACATCTTGTCTTGATATATAGTTTTTATCCTCTTTGTCCCTCTGTCTGTTAGTCCACAAAAAAATGTAATCTTGCTCATAACTAATTTTGAATCATATTTTACAAGTATATGTCTTGCAATTGTGAAAAGACTTTTTTGGGGTACCACGAAATTTGACCTCTTGATCTTAGTGTTTTTGACCCAATTTTACCCCCCAAAAATTATCACAATTTAACCTTGGCCATAATTATAACTTTTGTTCAGTTGTTGATAGGGCTTTCAAACTTTTGATTCACCTCTGTATTCACTGTGAGAAGACTTTTCAGTGGGTATAAATATTTTTGACCTTTTGAACTTGACCTTGGAGTTTGAACTTAAACTTTTGATCAGTCAGAAGTAGGGCTTTCATTCTTCACATGTATTTTCCTTTTGACGTGACATGACATTCCTTTGGGTACCAAAAATTTTGACTTTTGACCTTGACCTTTTGAGTATGACTCGCATTTAAGAAAATTCAACTCTTGTCAAAGCTACCATACGTGCGGAGGTAGTGTTTCACACACACACATTATTTTCTCTTACCACTTCATCTTGATGTCCCTTTTTAAAATTCACGACATTAAAATTCAGATTCTAATAATTAACATTTACAACCCCTCTAGATCTATATTATTCCTATCTTTATATTATAAAGACGAAACTGATCTTAAAACACTGTTAAAAGAACGGAATGTTAACATCCGTCTCTTAATTTAAAGTGATTTTTTTTGTGTATGGCAAGAAACACACAGTGGTACAAACACACTGAAAACAGATATCAATACAAACCCTATATTCCTTAAGAGGCGTTTCTTATACATGTAAAAGTTATGCAAATAAAAGGCCAAAAATATCATGAAATTGAAAATTACAAGACGATTTATGACATTAGATGTAATGTTCAGAATCTAATGGTTCTGGTGGGTATTGAAATTACATCGAGGCGCCATTTGAAAACAAACAATTGGGATAGGTTTTGATAGCATTCTTGTGTGTAAAAACAAAACATCAACGCCAATAATTTAATTATTCATTCCTAAATTTACTGTTCAAGAAACACACATCTATAGGATGAGGCGGAACTTCAAGGGGCGATGGAATGAAATATTCAGGTCTTTCGTATAATAACGAAAGGAAAAGTGAAATGGTGAGTTTCAATATCTAATGAAAAATATTGATGAATTTAAGTAACGATGTCGGTCGAATATACATGACTGTACTCACAATCTAGGCTACAGAAGAATAATTAAGTGACTTTCTATTCTTTATACATATTTTTTAAATTGCTACCGATTAATTAAAACAAAAAAAATAGCAGGATGTGAAACATTGCTACCCCCGTATGGCAGCTTACAGCGAAGATTTAAGTGTTTCAAGCGCAAATCAAACTTTTAGGTCAAGAATGACAAAAACAGAACAAAAATTAAAGTTGTTACCCGCCACCAAAAGAAAAGACTTGTAAATGTATTCGTAGAATATGAAAGCACAAATACCAACAGTTGAAATGTTATTGCCAAGTTTAAGTTTTTCAAAAGTAGGTCAACTTCCAAGGTCAAGGTTCAAATGTTGGTAGGCGAAGGAATGTCATTTCACATTGAAAACACCTATGAAAAAAATATATATGAAAGCACTAGTTCTTAATTTTAAAGACTTCATGATAGCCAATGTTAAAGTTAAGTTTTTAAAAAGTGTGTCAATATCTAAGGGCAAGGTCGGTAGTCAAAAATATATATATAAACATCCAAGGAAAGATTTTGTCAAAATAAAGACTCCTGTGAAGTATGAAAGCCTTAGAACTAACTATTCAAAAGAAACTGAAAAACTTCTTGTCAAAAGAAATGCACTCGTGAAATACCGGTATGAGAACCATATGTCTCTAACCAATCAAAAGTAAAGAACAATGTTAAAGTTTTTTGCGCACAAACAGAAAAATAGTCAGCTATACAGACAGAAGAACGAACGTGCCAAATAAAATTAAAATATGTCTTTAAAATAATGCGTGTTTGCCCTCTCCCATCATCTCATGCCACGGTTTAGATATAGCCCTTTTCTACCCGCTAGAATGGGAGAGGATCGTTCATTTTGGCCGTGGCTTTTGAATGGCCCTCTCCCAACCCAGGGTAAAATTATTGGGTAGGTTGGATGGACCCCCCCCCCCCGGGCCCCCCCCCCCCTCCAAAAACAAATCGACGAATTCAGTGGAATAAAAATTCTGTTGCAAAAGCTAAATTAGCTTCGGATACATATTTCATCTAGGAACCAAAGCACTATTAATTGATAACTTTTGATCTAAAAATCAATGGACGGGTGTTCTTTAGGGAGGATTCAAAACTTTCTTGACACACAACTAGATTGGTGGGGACCACAGTTTCTAGGGAAGCCAACTGAAAACCATTTTTATAGATATTTGATATAACTCTGAAAATTTGGAAGGAGGGGGGGGGGGTCCGAACCCACTCATCATTACTATAATCCATGCATGAAAAAAAAATATATGATCTTTTAAATCCTTTTTACATTAAAATATATAAGACATATGTGCACACTAATACACTTTTTTATTTATAGTCAGAAACCAGCCACCACCACCACCACCACCACCACCACCACCAAAAATACACTTTTTGTTGCTGTACAGTGTTAAACATCAGCAAATTCTGTGTGTTTTTAAGAGTCTTTTAAGATATTTCTCATTTTAAGTTTCATTTTAGTGAGATAGACATAATTATCTGTACTTTCAATAGACCTTGATTTCCCTCTTTTACACACTAATTACTTTCCCATTTTCCCGTGAAAAAAAGTTCAATGGTTATTGAGTGCAAATTTTTCGCGACTGGGCAAAAGAAAAATTATATAAAAATCTATTAATCCTATGGTCCATTAAACATAGGGTAAAATTGTTGTCATTTATCATACAGTATTATATATCAGTTTCATTGTGTTAATATTTGGTCTGGCGGGTGAACTGGTGCGGAAGAAATTTCGATATACCCTGTATCGCTTACGAATCTGCGTCTCCAGTCCGTAAAATAGCTCGCATATTGGCTGTTCCACTAATTGTCGTTAAATGCATATTTACCTGCAAGCTTTAAAGCAAGTAGGTCATTTAGATAAAAATTGTGTACTCAGACAGTTTAAATAAAATGTTTTTGTTTTTTATCATTGATTTTTACTCTTATACTAGAATGTTAATATTTTTTAATCTTTTATTTATGTTTTTCCCGTAGGGAGTTTCGACCAAATTCTTGAAGGCAAAGGTCAAACTTCAACAGCGTGTATCTCATGTCGGATTTTGTGTGAAAAGTGATAAAAATAATCTTAATTATTAATTTTAATCTAGGGATTTTACTTAAGAACTAAAGATTTTAGTATAACATCGGTCATTGTGGTAAGTATTTATCAGATTAGTATATTTTTAGGTCGTTAACTCTTTTCTGTAGGCTGAGAGCTACTACTGTGTCCCTACATTGTATTGTATTTTGGGGATAACAGTGTTTTAACCTATGATACTTCCATTGCCCCTATGTTATAGGCATTTGTGTATAAATCCCAATACACCATGGTATAATTTCACATTGTTGCAGTTATACCATGGCTTCCATGGTATAATTTCTTTTCAATAATCCATGCTATAAAAATAAAGCAAATCAGGGTGTCTTTATTAATTAAAATTAACAAAATAAAGCAATTGTATTATGATAAACAAATTTATCTGAATTTGTTTACAGTCCAAACAAATGTAAGAATGCCTGTTCAAACATAGTTATTAATTTCCAAAATTAAATGTGAAACTACACTGATTAAATCCACTTTTCAACTGGTTCAGAATTGCTGTTGCCGACGTTTCAGTAGGACCCACATTACATTCAAATCAACACCGGGTTTTGGTAGACTTGGGCTCCGTCGAAATCGGATAAAACGGTCATCCTTTTCGTTCATAAAGTTCAGAGTATTTCCGTTTTCTCGCATGTGGCGCAGAATACCCGTTGTTAAGAGGTAGAGTGATTTAGGAGGGTAAAAATCCCCATCACGTTTCCTTACTTCAACTATGAACCTCGAGAGCCATCTGTTTATGTCATCCGCGGAAAAATGGTCCAAATTTGGAATATTTTCAAGTGCAGTATTTCGTGAAATGCGCCAATCATTAAACACACGAACTGACCATGCTGTACTTTTCTTAGTGTTGGCAGGGGTTGTCCCGGAGATAAGTTCATCCAAATCTTCGTCTTTGACTGGATTTCCGAATCTCAACGAATTCTCTGAAAGAGTACACGTATCCTGAATGGTAGTTACTTCCATGTTAGAATGGCTGGGTCCCGTTTCTCCACTCTCGGACTGATATCCAAGATCAAAAGTCATGTCCGCAAAATTAGATATCATGCACTCTGACTTTATGTAGTCCAGTTCTATACGATCGGCGATTTGACTTAATGTAAAGTTTTCATCGTCATCCCCAAGTTCATCGCCCAAAACTGGCAAAAGTTCCATGAAATCAAGATCGTCAACCTCCATCGTGTTTCTTAACTCAACTGTGCGCTTGACGCCAAATTTGAATCACGTGATCATTTGAAAGAGGTTCCCCATGAGGTTAAACTTTCGATAATTCTTAAATTTATCGCACTTTTTAAAAATATTTTCTCAAAAGTTCTATCAAAGTACAGAATATTTAGTGCTAAATATTATCTTTTAAATATTGTATTTAAAATAATAGAATTTATCACTTTTTTCTTATTGATTATAAATTCCCCATTTTCACCCCCTATTTTCTGACAATGGTTCCTTCTTTAATTAATGATGATGCAATTTTCCGAGAATCGTTTCTTCTTTAATTTGTGATGATGCAATACCTTGAATGAGGTTCCATAGGGATAATGCTTGAATAAAATTATATTACACTTAAATTAATACTAATAAACATGTTGTACCCATTTAAAATAAATTTAATATTTATATATCATAGGTTAAAACAGATAAACCATACATATTTTGACTGTTTTGTGGTGTATTGTAAATTATACCATGGTTTGGATTTCACGACCCTGGGTAACCTCACTCGACTTCGTCTCGTGAGGTTAAACCCAGGGTCGTGAAATCCAAACCATGGTATAATTTACAATACACCACAAAACAGTCAAAATTGTATGGTTTATCTATTACTTGTAGTGTACTTTGGAAATTTCTATGATTATCGATATAGTTATAAATATTTTACCATCCATTTAAAGACAAGTTGGGTTGTATAACAATTACAGGACGTAGTGAATAACTGGCTAAGAATGAAGAATGCAGCCAGAGATGGCATTGGACAGCAAGACACTATTATACTTTTTATACTAAGTATGCATGGTGATTCACTCTTGAAGTCTTCTTTAACATGTTTAGAAAGTGTGTCTTCACCCTTTAAATGGGGTTTTTAAGGATGTCCCTGTAAAGATGTAAGGTAAAGGGGGTGGGTAAGTGAGTCAGGGAGACTGCCCGGTACGTTACGCTAAATGGTCATTGATGCAAGTCATTCATAATGCTGCACTGTCTAAAATACACCTCAGGGTATGGTCAAACAAATGTATATGAATAAATATATTGTCCCAATGTTGATTGTGTATTTAATAAAACTATGTTTTGTTGAGTCAAGTAATGTTTTTATTTGTGTAACTGTTGATAATCTGTATCTGCTCTAGAAATATTGACTTTAGAGAGTTGTGCCATTTTAAATGATAAATATTGTTGTAAAATTGCTATAAAATATATTGATAATGCAAGAATTTATGCATATACTTCCGAGTTTTCTGGTTAAATATAATACATCGAAATGTGGAATATATTTTTAGTAGATCGAGGACATGTACATTCATATGATATACATGTATGTTGATATCATATTTTCCTGGAATAAACACAGACTGACAGTCATATAAGAATTTTTTCATGTTAAGAGGAAGATGTTGTAAAAGTCCTGTCTTAAAATAGATGTTTTAAATTCTCATGTCATGCCCACTATCATTTATAAGGAGTATAAATATTTTAATGAATCATGAGTGTGTGCTTAACTTGTTAAAGCTTAAATGCATTCATATCTCATAAGTAAACCCTGACTGCAGTGATGCTTTGGTTGATTTGTTTGTATGAAAAGTCACATTTTATCTCAAAGTGGTTTTTCGGAAAGGTTTCTATTTTTCTGTATCATTGAGTACTGGTTGAAAATAATTTGTTGTTTACAAGAAGCCACTTAGTCGTGATAAGTAGCTCAGTTTTAGAAGTGTTTAGCAGCACAGTAGATGCATCTAGTAGTCTACTGAAGCCAGGAGGAGAAAACCACAGTGTATAGTATGGCGGAACTCAACCTCTTCTGACAAGAGGGGAATAGTTTAGATGTGGTCGGAACACAAGTCAAGTTACCTGGAAGTGAGTGTGGATTTTGACCCCCCCTCTCCCTTCTCTCTCTCTCTCTCTCTCTCTACATTAAAAGTGCATTTACATGCCATTCACAGTTCTGTCAGGAAAAAGAAAATCAAGGGGGTGGGGGTGGGGGGAGAAATTGGAACAGACACTGATTTCAGAATGTTTATTTCTATGTATGCTTTTGATTTCTTGGGAAGATTTAGAAGTTGACAATTTGCTATATACTATAAACAAAACTTGAATAATTCCTATTTCCTTTACTTGTATTTAGTGCTAACTTGAACAACCCCTTTACTTGTAATTTCTGCTAACTAAACTTGAACAAATTCAACATATGTAGTGATGTACTTCCTTTTTCATAATTTGTTTTTTCTAATCTGGAATGGGATTCTTATTTCTACAGCTTCAAATCCCTCTGTTTTCGTGCTCATACTTTGAACAGTAAATGGTTAGAGCAGCATTATTAGCAACATAAAGGTTATCCTCTGTAATTAAGTTTACTATGTAAAATTTATGATAGGCTTTTTATGGTGGATAATGGTAGAGCAATTAAAACACCATCATGGTTTGTCCTTGGGGAAATTTAAAGTATGTTGGGAGTGGGAGAGAATTAGGTGATAAATTATGTTACTGCCTAAGTTTGTGTACCAGTTATATGTGTAAGAGAGAGTAGTAAGAAATAATTTGTTTATGAGGGTGAGTTGGCTACATTCTGTGCTTTTAAGTGTGATTCACTAATTGGGTAGGTTTATAGCTGTCAACTAGAGCAGAAATTGTACTTTTTTTCCCTGAGTATAATTACTTTGTCTATAATTACTTCCTAAATGCACAAGCTTTAGACTGCTGAACAATATTTTCACTGAACAGATCTGTGAACCTGAACATTTTGTGGATAAAATACACAAACAATGAGTACAATTTCTTAAAGACAAATGCACTAGCATGTTCACTTAACAAAGGGTTACATATATAAAATCCACTTCTCTGAAGTTCCCTGTAGAGAATATGTAACTTCCCAGGGGAAGGGATGATAGAGAGGGAGAGAGATATGTCGGATATTGTTTTTACTCCCAAAAATATGCTTTGGAGAAATTGGGAGTCCAAAAATGTTGAATCTCCAGATTGATGTTTAATGCACTTGTTGTGTGACAGATTTTGGTACGTGCACACTTGGTATGCTGTGACTAAGCTGGTTCCCGCCCCCTTTGCTGTGATTTAACTGTTTACTTCAGGCTGTTACAATCCTCTTAATCCCCTCAGTAGCTGCTGTGGTCACTCAAGTGGAAAATTCGTTGATGCTCGTAGATAGCTGTAAACAAGTGGACCAAGAAATGTTGATTTTCTTTCAGATCATTAGCTGTATACCTATCAAGCTATATTATTCCCCTCCAAAAAATAATTATCTGCATGGTGCATTTTTATCAAGACATGAAGTGTATCTCTATAGTTTTACTTAAAAGTTTTTTTACATTCTTTGTTTATTGGGGTTAGCCAAAAGTTTAATTGTTTGGCAGAAGCAACAAAGTAATTTGTAGAGTTTAAGTTCATTCCATTAAATGCTAGAAAAACAGGTTGTTACTTCTGCTAAATCTAATACATAGATCTATATTGTGTGTGTGTGTGTGTATGAGATGGAAGTCTATACAAAATCTATATTGTGTGTGTGTGTGTGTATGAGATGGAAGTGTGTGCTTAAATTATCTCAAATGTTACGATACCTGGTCGACGTTTGAATTATTGATCATTTCTGCAACTTTTCAAAGCCTAGCTTTTATCTGCACATGATGTTTGTGGAGCAGTGTGTGCTAACTATAGCTAGTCTTGTGAGGTGTCTGCAGTTTTCGACTATTGTTGTCTCACAATACACAGTCATTAACTTCTGTGGCTGAATCTATGAATGATCTAATCAGATAATGGGTATGGGGTCCCAGAGAAAGGGACTGTATTGAAAGATAAAAATGCATTGAAATAGCTGTGATCATTAGGGACAGAGAAAAAGTTTCTTAATCTTGTGAACAATTTTTAGAAAGATATACATGTATTGAAGATTGCATGTGAATTTCTCACAGAAATTCAAATGTGCAATTAAGTTTTTTTTCACGAAAATTAATTTGTTAATTATTATTTTTAAATATTTGCAAGTAGATTTACCACATCCAATTTTGACTATTTTTATGGTGTGTTTGAGCCAGAAGTTGCAAGGTTGAGAAAGATATTGAATATCACTCGTGTAGAATCATACTTTGATTATAATTCAATACTTTTAATGTCCTAGCTTGCTTGGGCATGCATCTATGAACAATAAATGCCTAGTTAGTATACATAGTATATAGTATAAAGTGCATATGCACCTGCTTTTGATTGTACATGTACTAGATATTATGCTTTCATCCAAGTTCCTCATTATTCATGACTGTCATCATGAATATAGCTTAAACTCTCCTGGTCTAAGGTCTAAGTTTAGAACTGTTATTTTAAATACACCATTTAGAATTGGATTATGGATTACCCTGCACAATGTGACTTGACGTAATCTTAATAAACCATGCTTATCCTCAAACAAGGTGCCAGTTTAGTGCACCTGAGTCACCGGGCTGTGTGCTATATGCCTTTATATGTCAAAGGTTATGAATTTATCATCACTGATCATAGCTGCAACATTCTGTATGTTATTGTAACAGTATTAACAGATTCAATTTTGTGTAATTATCCCATCTTTTGAATTAGAGTGCATGATGTCAAATTTAGTTGTTTGATTTTGTTTATGATATCAGCTGATCAGTGATGTTCATTTCAAACTACACAACAGTATCTGCAGTCACAATTTTTTTTCTCCTCACCTTTCTCCATGTGTTAGGAAATTCAATCGAGTTCTGTTAATTTTTAAAAACACTGTTGATATGAATAGTTTTTGACAAATGTCTTAATGTTTTAGCTCTTTATACCAAGACAAAAGGAGTAGATTGATCAATATATTGACCATGTTTACACTTTGTTTAGTCATGTCTGTGTGTCTATCAGTATGTTTCTGTAACAACCTGCTCCATGTAGAGCCATTGACAAGCCCTTATTGAATGAATTCGTCAAGGAGTATCGATCCAAACTCCACTCGTGGAGAGTGAGAGCTATTTGTGCTTGGCAACTTATTGTTTCAAAATGACTTGCACTTGGCCAAGAAAACTTGTGTTTTCCAATTTCAGATTATGCAACTCAAGAGTGATTTATGAACATGACAGATAATTTTTGAATAGAAAGCAGAGATGTAATTAAGTGGAACTTATTAAGTGGTATTAACGGGTCTAGTTTCATTTCATATCAAGAGGTACTTGTTGCATTTATGTAGCATAAACAAGACAAAATAAATGTTATGGCAAGGTATCAAAAAATGCAGATTTTTATTTTCTAACAAATAATCCTGATTTTGGAAAATTTTGAAAAGTAAAATGAACGCTTGATAAAAAATGTGTATGTATTTCAATACCCATTTTATAGGAAACATATAAAAATATTTAAGCATGTGCCCAAGGCTGATATAGAATATGGCTGAAAATTGTTGATTTCAGTTTTTTTTATGTCTAGTAGATTGGTAATCAAAGCATTGATAATGATAATGTACACTGTCTTCTATACAATCAAGCCCTCTGGTTAGATCACTGATCTGTGAAATCGGCAAACAATTTTTTTTCCACGAATTCCTTTTTTTATTCACAAAGGTAGTTTATAGAAACACAATACAAGATCTAATTTGTTGAACATACATTTTTTTTAACCAACAAAGATTTTCCTCTCATGTTATCATGTTTGTTTTTCTAGCACAAGCCGTCACTAAAGTTTACTTAAGAAAGAAAAACCCATTATTTCAGATAGACCTAGGTGTTTAAAATAGAATGCAGAATTTTTATATTTTGGACGAAACATAACAGCATTATAATTCAGTTAGGCATTGATCCGATTCCGAGTGTATCGTAGCATCGGTACATCTGGGTCATAGGTCGGCAGATAGGATCGGTATTAACCCAGTATCGTAAATCTCAAACGTGGATGCACACATTCAATATAACCAAAATATTGAATTTTTTGGAACTTTGCAGTGGATCAGATAGATTTGATGCCCAGATAGCATTGAAGAGATCTATACGGTGTTTTAGTTGTGAACCATCTGTGTTGGATATTGTTTATTTGGAGGCCCCTTTGTGTGGCATATGTTGGAGAGAGAGAGGGTGAGTGCCAGAGAGGTTGGAATTTTTTTGTAGGAAGTGGGCAGGTTTCGCATGAATGGTCACACATGCAGGTGAGGTTTCACATTCCATTGCGACTGTTTTTGGACTAATTATACTCTTGAATGATATAAAATGTTTTGTGCTATATATATATTGAAACCTGTTGAGTCAGTATGAGTATCTGTTTATAACCTCTTATAACTTGTATTTTGTGATGCAGTACAGAACTCATAGATTCACATTTTTCTTCATGTTCTGCTAGACTTGGTTTTAAATGAAATAGATGAAAGAGACTTAATTGAAGTCACACATTTTACTGAATATAATGCAGCAAACAATTAACTGATGTAGCATGGAACATTGGACATATTACTTCATAAGGTAAATTAACAGAATGTTGAGCTCAGAAATTTATCAAAATCCTTTGCAGTTTATATACTTTGTGGAATTGGATTTACTGGTTTTGTGTTTCAAAGCAACCATATCATTTGGAGATCATATTCCCTTTACTACTATTATTAAGGTATATTCTACCATTCTCTGTTGATAATGATGTCAATACTTTTACTGTTTGTCAAGTCCATCCTTTGTGTTTTTAGCTTTTGGGGATAGAAGGGGAAAGTATTGGCTTTTTGCTTATTTGCCAACTCGTTTATTACACTCACAATGGAATGCCTGCATCTCATAGACAGGGTTATGGATATATCAATATTTTTGTTCACACCAGTAAATGGCTATTCATCTCTGGGAAGTGACAGGAATTTCCAATCTTATCGTATGGTAATCTAATTTGTGCTCCGGCACCGTTAGACTTGGGGGACTGTCGGTGACACTTGAAAGAGGGACCAGAGGTCCCCAATGAGAGTTTTCTGATCAAGTGCCAGTTTTTGGAAAGAGACTGTAGATCTTTGATGCGAGGGACTTGCTAACAGTTCAGTCCCCAGAGTGTAGAGTGGGATGACGATATGGATATGTGGTGTGAAGTACCTCTTTCATTTTCTCTTGACAGGCAAACTGAGGTGATTTTGGAGAAGAGCAGGATAATTAAAAACAAAGCCAGTATTTTTTCACAGAAGTATATAGTTTTAGGCATACCCTGTAGTAGTCGTAAAAGTACATCAGTTGTAAGGACATGAGCATGATCATGATGAGGTCAGATGAATGTTTTGTTCATACAAGCTTCTGAGGTTAAGAGGGTTAGAAGTGTTGTAGAAGTAAGGGAGATAATTCAGAGTGTATCAGAGAGCAGTTAGTCACCATTGGTCAACACTTGATTCCTTGTTCTTTTTTGTACAGTGAGCTTGAAATCGAACTTGGTAGAATTATTTATTATATCGCTTAATGAACCATTTATCAAAAGTCTCCAAATAATACGGTACTCTACTTGATAAAGAGTTTATATGAATGTGAAATTGTAAAACTGCAAAAAGATAAGAGGGGGCTGTTTGAACATGGGTGCATAATTTCCTTAAAATTGAAATAACAGCAATACCAGGTATTTTATTGACACACACTCTGTGAATCACCACCAGACCAGACTTAATGCAATGAAGCCGCTGTAAGTTTATCTAGTTAAAATTCTGATTTCTTATCAGTGTTACCCTCTTTATTGGGTACGTCAATGTAATACACCAGGTATGTGAACTGATACTGAAATTTATCTAATAGTATGAGTTCATAAGTATCGAAGCAAGATTTATGTATCGGTTAACTGCAAATCTGTGATATTGGACCCATATAATATCCATGGTTATGCATGCAGTCTTGTTTGTTTACAATGTGATTTTATTTGATTCTTTATGGACCTATGGAGGTATAGACCCATAGAATAGGATTTTAGGACAGTTTTACACTCCTATATTTAGAGTAACGAAAAGCAAATTAAAATTTCATATTTATATCTCCTTTTGCAAATTTCACTGCATGAAACATATAATAAATATTATGTTATAGATTAAAGTCAAGAAGCATATAGGGGGCATCTTACACAGGAATCTAAATGTCAATACATACATTCACTGAAAATTCAATTTCATTTTAGATTCCTGTACAACTAAATAACACTCGGATAAATTCACAATCACGCAAGGTAAAAGGGATAATACACTTTATACAGCTAGATAATGTAGATCTACACACACAACCCTCTCTTCACCCCTCCATGTTTTCTGTGATGTCACCATCAATATTGTAATGGACTGTAGAGCATAATGTAAAATTTTATCTTGATCGACTGTGAAAATTTATCCTGCAAAGTAGTAATGAACCGAGACTTCTTTTTAAAGAAACTGTTAGTCGGATGAGTGAACTCTCTTAGTAATTTCCCTAGATTACTAGCATTGATAAATGAGAGAGTGAGTTATCTGCACCCTAGGGTTAAACAAGGGCAGTTTTAATTGCACCTTATAATTTTATTTCGAATATATTGCCTATATACACATAAACAATTTACATGTACTCAATAGTCGGCTATGCTTAGTTATAACATGATCATGATGATAAGCTAAAAGACCAATATGAAGAACATGTAATAATCAATTTCCATGGTTATTCTGTTATGATGTACAACAGCAACCCCACAACCTGGCATTTTTATTAATAACATATAATCACAGAAGTTTGAACATGTTGAAGGAATTAATAAAATGGGATTACATTGAAAAGTTCAGTGTATAAAGAAAATCAGGCTGGTATGGACAAAAACAACAAAAATCATTTGAGCAATTTTTCATACATTTCTGATTTTTAAATTGTTCATATTTGAGATTATAATTTCAATGATTTAAAATCAAAATACCTGTACAAAGTAGCAGCAGGTAATTTAGAATTAGGCTGAATTTAGGACTAAAAAAATCCACATTGCTAGTACATGTATAACCTGTATATATGTGATGTCCATTTTATTTATTTTGTAGATGCTGTACGGCTGACATGATATGTGGTTTGAGGTAGAATGAGCCCAGACTCTGGGGATGAGTGACCCCTTGTCCCCGCGGGGCCCCAGAAAGGGCAAAATTGTCAATATCAGGATCAAGTTTTTGGATGACACCGTACATGTTTTTCAAGTCCCGGTGAGTTAATTTTTTCTTTGGTACTACAGAATAAAAGTTATACATTATTATAGACACACGTACTACAATAAATTTTCTTGTCCTGTTTTACAACTATCTATAGAAATCTAGAGTTCTTTGAGCACTGAGCCCCCACAATGTACCCCCCTCCCTCCCAAACTCCCACTGGAGTATAATTGGAAGAGTTCAATTTTGGCCATGGAAATCCACAAATATTTGTAATCAGAGCATGAAATAGAAGAAGCACAATGACACTGTGTTATAAAGAATCCCTGAGAGTCTCAGAGTCTCATTTTGTTCTGTTCACTGATGTAGGAAGAGTTGGAGTTGAGATGAGTACCCCAAGTGATTCAGACGGAAGGACATACAGACATATGGATGGGCTCCCCCATTACTATATCTCCCCCCCTCCCACACACACACACACGCACACTTTTAAGAAAGAGTGTAGATGCAATGCAAGCAATTTAGTGATATGATTCAATTTCTGATGGTTTGTCTAGTAGAGATAGCATCTTGTAGGTCTTTGTATATGAGTGTCATGGCATCCTGTTGGTCTGTCTGGGATCCATCAGGAATACTGTACTGAAACCACCGAGCCACTCTCCTGACTTGCTGTTGTAGAGTTAAAATGTTGGCTTGGGATAATTGGGACAGGAAATCATATACACTATTGCTCTTGGAATGCATATAATCATATGGAATGGTGACTGTGAATTCAGTGAAGTTGAAGTGATTTTGGAATGCCCAGGCAGACAGATGGTCAGGATAAGGAAATAGAACAGGGATACACCCACTTAAGAGGGAATCATAAAAAGATTTCCGAGTAGGGGAATCCCCAGGGGGCTGCAGACAGAAGACAGAATGTAGCATCCATGGAACAGTTGTGTATTTAGCTCTTTGATCACATTCCCTTGTTTTCAACATGACCATATTGATGGTGGAGTTCTTCTGTCTAGATTTCATGAACTCTCGGTAGGACAGGGTGGTTTTATTGGTGAACTGGTCCAGGATTATGTTACGATATAGTGTGGATCTTCTGGTACCTGCTGCTAATAGTATGAACACATTCCGCTGCGAATCGACGTGGAAGTCTCGTGGAAAATGGGATTTTCTTGTCAGGTGAATGTAGCTGGGATATGGCACTGAAATGACTTTGCGGAGGACGCTGGAGTATTTTGTTTCCCTCTCGATCGACAAGAAGGTGATATTCTGTGTCAGAGGGTGAGAGAGATAAGGACAGCTGCCCTTGGATGACATCTCCTTCTCAATCTTTCCCACAGTGGAAAAATGGGGTTTCCCACTGGAAAAGTATGGTGTGGCATTCAAGTAACTAAACAATTCGTTGATCAGTGATATTGTGGTTTTAACACGGGGATAGGAGGCAAGCAGACACTGTAGGCTAATGTAGGCTGGGATGTAGAAGTAATCGGCCTGGTCCGGATCAAGTGTTCGATAAGGGCTGAATCGTAACTGGTGGTGGATGAGAACCTCCAGTGAGAACTGATGGCTGTCATGAACATGAACATCTTGTTCAATGTCAAAAAGCTGGGCTCCACTTCCACAATATTCAAACGAGTAGCACTCAGGATGTTTGAATGTGAGACGAGTTTGAATGCCTGTGTTAAATTTCTGAGGAAGCTCGTAGATATAGATTTTGAAAGGAGTTAGGAAGTTGGGAGAAATTGTTGCTTTGGATCCTGAACAACTTCTTGGATCGAAAGTGTAGTTTTGTCTAAAATTAAAAAAAAGGATAGTTGTAAATGCAAATTGGTAATTTATATAAGAACATTGAAGGATGTATTGAGAAAAAAATAAAAGAGTAGATAGGTATGTTTATATGATAAAACTCTGTTTAGATGTGTATTTAACTGCAAAGGTGTATAGTGATGGGGATGTCTGTCCTTCCATCCATTATGCTTTGGGGTAGCTATCTCTTATCTGCAATTCCTCTTAATATATATTGTTGAATAAAATTTAATGATACTGACACCATGTTCATGGATTGCCATTGTGACCTATTTTACTTTTTGATTGGACACTTATTTCGGGTCTCCCAGAGCAAAACATGGAATTGACCTCTCCTTCATTTTGTTTTCAAAACACTCTTTGTATCAAATACCGTATAATCCCTATTAACCGCCCCGGGCACTTAGAAAATTGCAGAAAGGGGGCGGTTATTTTGATATTCTTGCTATGATTTTGAATGTCATATTTTGACTTCAAGAAATCTTTTGAAAAAAAAACCAAATATCAGAGAACCACTAAAATTTGTCTAACCTTCCTTAAAATTACAATAATCCACCCAAACTATGCTATATGACTCATTTTCCCACTTCGAAATTAGGGAATAGACAAGGAGAACAAATTTTGTACTTGTATGTTTAACTTTCACTTTCAGAAAAACATGATTAGGTCGTTCTAAAAAAATTTTACTTTCAAGAATATTTTATGTATGAGTTACCTAATAACAAAGTTTCATTTTCACTTTCTTCATCATGGCGGACTTTTGAAAAAACATCACCAAATGTTTTCCCATAGACTTCCATACAAACTTTAGCACCTCTCACTGATACATATATTGAATTTCGGGCAAATGATCTTTTTGTCGTGAAAGTTCGAGATATTGGAAAACAAAAAATGCCAGAAAAAATATACCGTGCCGTTACACTTTTACTTTCAATTTCCATTTGTTTACAACTAGGTGCATTTGACACCAAATGAAAATCTCTAACCAAAGTGCATCCCTGTCCAAAATGTCCGCGCCCATGTATTTGTTTATGTAGGGGTTTTTCCTTGATACGATTCTGGATGATTTTGATCACTGTAAAGGGGGCCCTTATTTCCTGACAATTGAAAAAGACCCAGGGGGGGCGCTTATAGGGGTAGGGGCGGTTAATAGGGATTATACGGTACATGTATCAGTAGTCAGTAGAACATTTTACTTGTCAATGTGACATTTTTTTCTTGAGTTTTTGCACTTATTTCATGTACAATCATGATAATTAAATGACAATCTTTTGCAAATTTATGTGACTTGTTTAGGTTTGAATAAATTAACAACTTTATTAAACTAAAGACTCTCCTAGACTAAAGATACTGCATTTAGTTGGGTACTGTCATAAAATTAAAAGTCTGTGGTTGTAAGATATTAACAAGGTGAAATTTTGTTTCTGTAGTATATGATTGAGTCTGACCATTTCCTCTTAACCTTGTTTGACAGGTCAAGGACATTGGGCGGTCACTATGGGAGGCGGCAGTCTATCACCTACAGCTAGTGGAGAGTGATTACTTTGGTCTGCAGTATGAAGATTCTCACGGACTCAAGGTATAACCTTGGGAATAAGGAGCATTACTTGTTGTACTACACCAGGTTTTATTAAAATTCTAAAAATTCTCATCTTCATTTAATTTGATAGTCAATGCACTTCCTTCTACATTTTTAGCTCTACTGGTCAGAGACCAGAAGAGCTTATGCGATAGTAATGCGTCCGGCATCCGGCCTTCTGTCTGTCTGTCTGTCTGTCTGTCTGTCTGTCTGTCTAGCTAACCGTCTGTCTGTAAACAATTTTTTAAAACGCTACTCCACCTACAATTTTAGTCTGATTTCAATATTACTTGGCACACAAGTAGACTACACTAAGATACATAGAATAGTGCATCGGTTTTTAATTTCGATGAACTATGTTGCCATGGTTACTAAAAATAGAATTTTCTGTGAAATTCCTTTAAAACGCTACTCCTTCAACAGTTTTGGTCTGATTTCAATATAACTTGGCACTCAAGTAGACTACAGTAAGATACATAGAATAGTGCATCGGTTTTTGATTTTGATGAACGGTGTTTCCATGGTTACTAAAAATAGAATTTTCTGTGAAATTCCTTTAAAACGCTACTCCTTCTACAGTTTAAGTTTGATTTTAGTATAACTTGGCACACAAGTAGACTACACTAAGATACATAGAATAGTGCATCGGTTTTTGATTCCGATGAATGGTGTTGCCATGGTTTCTAAAAATAGAATTTTCTGTGAAATTCTTTTAAAACGCTACTCCTTCTACAGTTTAAGTTTGATATCAAAATAAGTTGGCACACAAGTAGACTACACTAAGATACATAGAATAGTGCATCGGTTTTTGATTCCGATGAATGGTGTTGCCATGGTTACTAAAAATAGAATTTTCTGTGAAATTCTTTTAAAACGCTACTCCTTCTACAGTTTAAGTTTGATATCAAAATAAGTTGGCACACAAGTAGACTACACAAAGATATATAAAATAGTGCAATGGTTTTTGATTCCGATGAATGGTGTTGCCATGGTTACTAAAAATAGAATTTTCTGTGAAATTCTTTTAAAACGCTACTCCTTCTTCAGTTTTAGTTTGATATCAAAATAAGTTGGCACACAAGTAGACTACACAAAGATATATAAAATAGTGCAATGGTTTTTGATAAGTATAAACCAGTAGAGCTACAGTCTCGACAGAGACTTCTGGTTTTTTGAAAACCAGAGGACTGGCTGTATCACTTTGATTTTTACAGTATACATGCATGTATTAGAAAATCTTTTTTGCAAAACCAGAGAGATCTAGTCTTTGCTTGTGCTCATATGTTGCCATGTATGTTGAAAATTAAAAAAAAATAAGATGGTGTTCATTGACTTTATTTCAGTGCTGGTTGGACTATGAGAAACCGGTACTGAAGCAGTTACCGTCCCCTGACTCCCCCCTGGAGTTCCTGGTGAAGTTTTACACCCCAGACCCAGGCATGTTGGAGGAGTACACAAGGTAATGTAAAAATCTATAAAACAGAGTAAAATTACAGTGTTACCTCACTATCTGGAACAACAGACCCAGGCATGTTAGAGGTGTAAACAAGGTAATGTAAAAATCTTTAAAACAGAGTAAAATTACAGTGTTACCTCACTAGGCCATCCTTAAAAAATTGTTTGTTTGGAATTGCCGCCTGAAGGGTTTCAGACACAGGAGGGAGGGAGGGAAATTATTTTTTTTTAATTGAAAATCTAATTTTACATGGATCTGACACTATATTTCAGTGTTTTGTATGTGATACATGTAATAAGCAAAAAAATTGATTAAATAAAAAAAAATCTTCCTACTTTTGGTCAATAAAATTTTTTCAGGAGGGGGGTATTTCAATGAGGCGGGAGGCAATTCCAAACAAACTATAATTTTATTTTGGCCCTATCTGGAACACCAGACCCAGGCATGTTAGAGGAATACACAAGGTAATGTAAAATCTATAAAACAGAGTAAAATTACAGTCTAAACTTGCTATCTGGAACTCCAGATTTAGGCATGTTGGAGGAGTATACAAGGTAAAATCATGTCTATAAAATATAGTAAAATTACACTCTTAACTCGCTATAATGAACTCCAGTTACTGGAATGTTGGAGTACACACAAGGTGATCTAGACATGTACTCATAAAAACAGTATTAAAGTCAAACCTTGGTAATACATGTATCTAGAATGCAAATTACAGATGAAAAGATATGACATCCAGGGATATGAGACAACAATGTTGAATAGGGTGGTTGGGTTTCCAAATCATTTTAGAATATCTATAATATATTTAAAATATCAATTTTCAAAGTAACAAAATTAAGCTGTAAAACTGATTGCGTAAAAGGCATTCCTTGGCTAAAAGAATAGAGAATTTAAGGAATGTTCATGATGTGAAGTGCAGTAATAAAGAATATAAAGCTTGATTTTGTGAGCTACTATTTTTCTTTTGTTTGTAGGTACCTGTACAGTCTTCAGATAAAGAAGGACCTGACTAGTGGCTCCATGGTGTGTAGTGAGAACACTGCGGCACTGATAGCCTCCTACATTGTACAAGGTAACCGTTTTAGCTCACCTGAGCCAAAGGCTCAAGTGAGCTTTTCTGATCAAAATTTGTCCGATGTCTGTCGTTGTTGTCGATGTAAACTTTTCACATTTTCATCTTCTTCTCAAGAACCACTGGGCCAATTTCAATCAAACTTGCTACAAAGTATCCTTGGGTATAGGGGATTCAAGTTTGTTCAAATGAAGGGCCACGTCCTTTTCCAAGGGGAGATAATTATGAATTACTGGGCCAGGAATGCTGTAACTCATGTGGAATCATCCTCAGGTAGTGTAGATTCAAGTTTATTCAAATCATGACTACCAGGGGTAGGGTGGGGCCAAAATGGCCGATCAAAGTTTAACATTGGAATATATAAGCAAAATCTTTAAAAATTTTCTTCTCCAGAACCACTGGGCCAGGAAAGCTGAAACTCATGTGGAATCATCCTCAGGAAGTGTAGATTCAAGTTTGTTTAAATCATGACCCCGGAGGGTAGGGTGGGGCCAAAATGGCCGATCAAAGTTTTACATAGGAAGATATAGGAAAAATCTTTAAAAAATCTTCTTATCCAGAACCACTGGGCCAGGAAAGCTGAAACTCATGTGGAATCATCCTCAGATAGTGTAGATTCAAGTTTGTTCAAATCATGACCCCCGGGGGTAGGGATTATCCAATATGGCAGATCAAAGTTTGACATAGGAATATATAGGAAAAATCTGTAAAAATCTTCTTCTCAAGAACCATTGAGACAAGAAAGATGAAACACATGTGAAATTATTTTCAGGTAGTGTAGATTCAAATTTATTCAAATCATAACCCCTTGGGCTAGGGTGGGGCCAAAATGGCCGACCAAAGTTTTACATTGGAATATATAGTGAAATCTTTTTAAATCTTCTTTTCAAGTACTTCAAAGCCATGATTAGTAATATTTATATGGAATCATCCTCAGGTAGTGTAGATTCTAGTTCGTTCAAATCATGATCCCCCGGGGTGTTAAAATTCAAGCCCCCGCCCCCCCCCCCCCCAACCTCAGTAAACTTTCAGTTCTGATCTGATATGTGCTTTTTCCTAGCCGATGTGCTAAGGTGAGCGCTGTGGCCCCTGGGCCTCTCCTTAGTCCTGATTACAGGGCTGGGAATCTAGCATTGTACTTATGAAAATAGACTTACAGTAAAACTTGGTTAGTATGAACATGGATATTGCGAATTTACAGATATAGTGAAGTCATCTTGAATCCCCATCTATAAAAATGAATTTCTTATACGATTATAACAAATTACAGATATAGAGAAGTAATTCCATAGGTCCCAGTGACTTCGTTAAAACTGAGTTTTGCTGTATATTGAAGTGCCAAGAATAGACAATTTTATATTATTATAAGTATAATTTGCTATACAGTGAAACACACTTATAATTCAGTGCCAGGGATGGATGATTTTGCGTGATGAATATTTGTCAGGAAAATTATCAACCTTACTTAAAAAGTAGGGATGTCAAATCGGTCAATTTTTATTATTCGGTTACTCGGACGTTTTTCCGATCGAGTACCCGGGTACTCGGTAAAAGTCTAAATAAATATGTACAAGTTAATTGATAACTGTAATACATTGAAATAAAACTACATGGGAGGTTTACCTGTAAGTGTGTTGTAACTTTGTGCCCGACGAAATTTAATTTAACATTTTTTGAAGTCCAATTTATTTATCTGATAAATACGAGAAATAAAATCATAAATGACTCACAGTGGTTTTGTTTTAAAAAGATAATCTGTTCCCTAATTGCAATGTAACTCTATCAATGCGTTTGACGTCCAAGTGATAAGTCGTCAGAGTTACATGTACAGTATCAACGTGATCAAGTTCAAACAGAGCGGATTTACGATCTTCGTACACTTTTCGATCATTGATTTCATTAAAATTACGAGACGGTATGTTGTAGTTTAGTGCAACGATGGACATAAGATTTTTAAAACCTTTGCATTCAACCATTTGCATTAATTGGCACGCAATCAAACGCATCCATATCAACAATCGCACGTGCAATATCGTTCCCCGAGAATCTACGGCTTCTTGAGAATTGACAAAATTATCTAATTTATTTAAGCATAATAAACCTTAAACGATGTTCAATGAAAACAAATAATTAAAGCAAACTAAACATACACTGTAAGGGTAGAAGACAGTCGAAGGTGAGAAAAGCCAGGTAGGTAGCAGGTGCGTGGTCACGGTAATTACTGTATAAACACTGCCACAGGCGATAACGGTCATTTAGAGGCTCAGGAAACCCTAATTACTGTATGTACAAGCAATGAACATATTACGTTTAAAACCGATATTTTAATGCATTAATAAATCAGCTTCGAAATATTTAAAAATTATACATCCGAGTAACCGAGTACCGATTTTAGTATTCGATACTCGGACGTTCGATCGAGTACCCGGTTAACCGGGTACTCGTTGACATCCCTATTAAAAAGTAATATGCTTTAGCTACAGTAATTTCTGTTTGGCTTGGATACTGAGTATAAATACATTGCAATTATCATGAAGCCAGAACTTTTTCAAAGATTTTCATCTTATCATAATGTGAAAAAGATAATTTTTCAGAATCATAGAACTTTTTATAATTGTATTCTTGTTTTTTGGCAGCTGAGATTGGGGATTTTATCATAGAGGAGTATCGAGATTACACGTACCTGAAGGTACTGGGTCCATTTGTTCCAAACCAAACCGAAGACATGTTGAAGAAAGTCGCAGAGTACCACAAACAACACATGTAGGCAGTATTTAAGTGTTTATTCCATAAACAATCCATCTAGATAGTGTTTTAGAAGAGCACTTTAAGACATATATACATTGTTTGCACACACACTTTGGTGATGAGGTCAGCATGATCAGCACATCTAAAGTATTACTTTGGTCATAAGATCTACCAAATGTTTGTGCTTTGGGTTGACCTATGAGCCTTCTTTAATCACTTCTATTGTTGAAATGTTGTGACTAGAAGTTTTTTTTCTTTTTACAATTAGATATATCTGTAAATGTACTATCTTCCTGGAGTCCATGCTCAAAAAATCTACAAAAAAAGATGATAGATCTAGAGAAATCTCTTGTTATTAATGTATTGAAGTGTAAATTTAGGTACTCTGTATACTTTTTCCACAGGTCATGATAATGTGGAATCATGATTTATGTTCAATCCAGGGTAAAAAAAAAATGTGTTAATTTCTGGGACTGCTATTATAACATTATTTTCTAAAATGCACTTTATGTAGACTGCGACAAATTTTCTTGGAGAATTTTCAGCACAAAGAATGATCACCTATAGAGTCACTAAAGTTACCATGGTTACCCTGTAAACAGTGATCTTTAAAAAGTTGCAATAAATATTGAGCCATTAACGGGGGGATATTTATTTCCTAACAATGACGGAAAAGAATTTCATTAAGAACCGTTTATTGGGAAGTTATTTGTTCGGCAATAATTACAGTTTGATTTGCGAGAGGCAAGAACTATACAAAGTGTCAAATATTGATGTGACTCTAAGCTGCAGTCATTTGATTTTACAAAGAGCTGTATGGCAGTTAATGTGCTGGTAAAATTGAAAAATTATTTATTTCAAATGATTTATTGGATACCATTCATACATTTCATTTTGAAATTAAAAAATTCATTAGGCTTGATTTGACCATTCATCATGTTATTATTACTAAATGTATATATGAAAGTTCTCCCAGAGGTCATATTGCAGGGAGCTTTGCTTAGACAGTGTTTTCCTTTAGAACCATATACTGGCCTAATTGATCACTTGGATTGATAAAAATGCCTCTCAGAATTTTTTTAAAATTGTTTTAAGGTTCACAAAATTATGTCATGAATAGAAAGCCTGTTTTAAATGATCTCTAACCTTTAACATTGAACAAAAGGAAAAATGCTACTTATAAGTTTTTGAATTATTTTGTACATACTATTTGAACATGTAAGTAAGGGGTGCAATAAATGACTGAGATGTCAAAGTGAAAAAAAAAATGTATCCATTTATACATGTTATATGTTGCAATTGATTAAAATTCTAATGTCATTGATTGGTTGTTATTTTTACAGAGGGGAAAGCCCTGCAGATGTTATAAATTCTAATGTCATTGATTGGCTGTTATTTTTACAGAGGGGAAAGCCCTGCGGAGGCTGAGGCAGGACTCCTAGATACAGCCAGAAAAGTAGAAACTTACGGAATGAAACTTTGTCCAGCCAGGGTAAGTTATGAAGAGGAACAAATGGGGGTGGGGAGTATCTGAATAAGCTGTTAATATTTTGTAAAATTCTGATTAGAAATTGAGACAAAAATGCTGTCAAATCTGTTACCATACATTCTCTTGACTGTAGATGATGATGTTAAAATTAATTTTTCTTGTAAAAATTTTGTTAATTTTGATCAGGGAAATTTTATCATTTACATGTTTTCACAAATATATATGATGCTATATAATTTGTACAGTGAATATGTTCATTAAGAGCAATGAATTTTCATTCCTTGATTCTTTGTTACAGGACCACGAGAATGTGACCTTGAGTCTGGCAATAGCTCACATGGGCATCTTAGTCTTTCAGCAGTTCACTCGCATCAACACATTCTCATGGGCAAAAATACGAAAACTCAGTTTCAAGCGAAAGCGCTTCCTCATCAAACTTCATCCCGAAACATACGTCAGTGGACAGAAAGTAAGTGTTGGTCGCCCAGAGGTCAACATTACCATTACATTATCATAAGTTCCATCTCGTTACAGCTAGTTTTCAACTAATTATTGCTAAATCTTATCAGTGACACAATTGGGAATTACAACTCAATAAGATTTATACATACAAAAATCTGCCTGCGATTGCATAAGTATGATTTATATTCAATAAATTTCACTCACAAATTCACAAATTTAGCTCAAGTTGATTTATGTACAATTATATGTACAAGATGGAAAAAAGTTTGTTTATCATTAAAAGTCTGGTCGGTTTTTAACCAAGGGTTATTACAAGGACACAGTGGAGTTCTTCTTTGACAGCCGAGACTGCTGTAAGAATTTCTGGAAGAAGTGCTTGGAACATCATGCTTTTTTTCGCTGCCATAGAATCAAACCAGTGCCAAGAAACAAGACACGACTAGTTAGTCATGGTTCTTCATTTAGGTAAGTTTAAGTGTAAACTTGTTACAAGTAATAGACCAATTGGGCTAATTCCAATAATTTTTCCTAGCCCTGACCATGAAATTTCTAGCCATGACCATACATGCAAATTTACTTATAATCGAGAATTTTTAATGAGGTAATTTTTGAAACCATATTAAATAAAGACATCAGCTGCTGTGTGTGTCAAAATTTTTGACAGACTGTTTGATAGGTCCCAGCAAACTGAGTCAGGTTTGTTGGGACATTCTAGTAGGGTATTACAAAGTTAAGCCTTAAAAAAACATTCAACAAACTATAAATATGAATAATTTAATTCAAAACTATACTTAACTATATTTACTATACTGTACATGTATGACAGTACAGTGTAATTTTTAATGGAACTTTACAATTAAAGCAGCAGCAAAAAATATTGTAATGATGTTTAGGCTATCTGTAATTTGTATACCAGATGGCAATATACTCTGCTATTCTAACAGGTGTTGGTGCCCATTAATCATTAACCCCCCCCTCCCTCCACCCCAACTGTATCATTGTATAGCTTATAAGATTATGTGATTTATTATAACCCCCGCTTGAAAAGCGGGAGGGTATATAGTAATCATTAATTCCGTCCGTCCGTCTGTTACGCTTTGGGGTACCCATCTCTTATCCACAACTCCTCTCATACCACTGAATGAAATTTGATGAAACTTTCACAGAATCTTTATTACATATTGCCATTGTGCACCTCGTATTTTACTTTTTGATCTGACACATATTTTGGGTTTCCCAGCCACAGGAAAACATGGACTTTTTCACCAGTTATAACCATATGGGAGGCGGGGGGTATCATTTAGTGAGCTCATCGCTCACAGTACCTCTAGTTT
>PRKT01000196.1:189298-217026 GCA_003671525.1 Saccostrea glomerata
CCCCCCCCCCCCCCCCAAAGCAGATTCAAAACACTTTTTATACAACAGTTATTAAGATCAATGCTTGTGGATTTCATGGGTCACCCTTACCATACCAATGAATTAAAATCTCAATGAACATTTATTTTGTTAACCTGTTGATGCATTGAATGTAGGGAATAAATGAGTATCTGTAAAATTGCATTCCCAGGAACAAGTAAATTTTTGCTTGCCCACAAACATTGACCCCAAGGAATTGTAATGATCCTACAGTATTTCTCACCTTGTATCTTTTTGGACACATGAAGGTATTTTGGTTTGGTAATGTAAAATTTCATTTGTTTATTGTGAATGATGTAAAATGAAGTTTTTGCCTAGTATTGGGGGGGGGGATGCATATGAAGGTATTTTGGTTTGGTAATGTAAAATTCCATTTGTTTGTTGTGAATGATGTAAAATAGTTTTTGATCCACCTCTCTAATCTATTGATGTCTTTACAGGTATAGTGGAAGAACACAAAAACAGCTGATGAGCTATGTACGAGAAAATCCCATTACTCCACAGTTCCAAAGGTATCTATCTCAATACCCTTCACTGCTACTGTCCTTAAGTCATTTCCAGTGGCTACCAAACGGAGTGGTAGATTGCCACTGGCTACCATGTGGAGTGGTAGTTGTGGTTTTAAATGGTTTCTAATCTGTGATCAATCTTCTGCTAATAGGAAACTCTTAGTTCAACCTAAATATAGAGGCTTAGTTTATGTCTTATGATAGGGATTCTTTATTGGTGGTTTATTTATAATCTATATTATGTTGACTATTTAGATATTTGACTTTTCAATAAAAAACAAACAACAAATTTTTTTGATTTTTTAAAAATCTTGTGTTGAGGATGAAGTATGCACATTGTACATTAGAAGCAGAATTTTTAGCAAGGATTTAATTTTTACATATCATCATAAGTTTGAAAAAACTAAAATTGAATGTCTCTTACAATTAATTACGATTGATTATTGAAATTACAGGAAATTACATTATTAATAGGAGAAATGTTCATTAAAAACTGAATCACAAAATTTTAATCTCGCTAAAAATTCCACTTAGGCCATAATAAAAATATTCCTAGATTCTCATCCCCGCCCGCCCTGATTTGAGACCCCCGCCTGGATTTTTTTAATTTTTGTTTTTCTTCGTCTGAATTCTGATCGGGATCGGTATTCATCTTCCATTCTACTTTCGTTTTAAATCCCTCGAAAGTCGACATGATTTAGATTGTAATTGCCGTTATACATGCATATATATTCTAAACAAGGGTCATTGGTTGTAAAAGATTGGTGATGATGTGGAGTAAGAGATAATTGAACCTTTACTGTGACTTTTGTTCGGGTATTGTAGATAAAATTACACAGATTGACCAGGTCAATAAAAAAATCTGCAAAATTGAAAAAATATAAAATATAAAATAAAAGCCGCCCGCCCGCCTCGATTTTTAAAAAAAATTTGGATGAGAATCTAGCAATTTATTTATTATGGCCTTATGCGGTGTTCTTGTATTTTATCAAACAATGCTTAGACTAAACAGAAAGTAAGTGGACTTTGTTGTAGACATTAGTCAGCAGAATCTGTTGTTATTTCCTCTTTCTTAAAACATTGTACTTCAGAGGATGTTGATATATTGTGTGTAAATATTAATGTGTTCCCTAGCCTTTGTTTTATGACTGCTGAGTTCTTAATGCTCCAATTTTTATAATGGAAAAACAGGAGCTACAGTATTGGACTGAAGCATTAAATGATGGGATGCATTATTTATAAGAGCTGAAAATTTTTCCTAGTAAACATGTCACAGAATTTGACAAAAATTTTAAATGGTATAATTATAATCTCTCTCCCCAGGCACAAAACTACATTAACTCTCTGCAGGTATTCTTTTTTATCATACAAGTCTCAAAAGAGATTTATAGTAGCATTATGTCCTTTGTAATTTTACTCATTATTTACCCTTAAATAATGTCTTCATTTCATGACTATGAGCTCCCTGTCCCATTACCAAAATCCTGGAGATGACATAGAACTACATGTACATGTACTAGAGATTTTGTTGCACTAGAAAATTTAGCCTTTTTATTGGTGACTTTTTAGACCTTCATTGTTTTGTTAATTTGCTCTGGCCTTATAAAGTGTAAATTTTGTTTGTGTGTTGTTTCTAATTTTAGTCTAGATATTAAAACCTCATTTGAGTTTGTGAAAACAGATGTCCTTGAAATAAAGTTTCTTTGTCCAGTATATATAAATCTCATATGTATTATAAGGTTCTTTTGAAGTTCTCAGCATATAGGATCTTCGATTGCAATTATTTGTGAATGTGCGTAGGTAACTGTTGGTAAGGCTTTATAATTGTATTATAAAGTGAATAGTTGAATTTTTGATATTAAATAAAGTCAGTTGATTTCTCTTGGTAAAAGTAACTAGCAACTCAAAACATCAGGACTCATGAAAATATCCACGTAGCAATAGACAAAGCTTTTGCATATTTTGATGAGCTTTCCTCAATAGAGTTTTAACTATTTGTTGCCAATGTCTAACTTAAACACTTTTTTCAATAGATCTGTTAGTGGTAGGATCTCCTCCAGTCGTAGTACGAGCGTAACGCCAAAGATCGCCTCCAAAACAATGATCCACAACACCCCGGACACCAACAACAGCCTCGCGTCGAGTGGTTCCCATCTGGCGCAGATGGAGCGGGTGATGACGCCCGGGCGCAGTGACCACAACGACACCCAGAGTATGGACAGTTCACTGTCCGGGAGCCACTCCCTTCACTCGCCCAAACTGGACCACGTCCAGAGGAGCAGGGAGGGGACCCCCGGGGCCGAGGAAGAGGGGGAGCAGGAGGGGGAAAACAATCCCCTCAGAGGTGCCAGTTTTATTGTTACTAACTCTGAATGTTTAGATACTAATTCCCATATCTTGTCAGCCAATCACAATGTACATGACAATGGTAACCTTGTAACTGATGATCCTCAGTTTTCAGGTGGTGGTGGTGGTGGTGGTGGGCAAAATAGTATATGTACTAATAACGGGGAGGTTTCTTTAGTTGATAATGATGTTTCTGTAAATATAAAAGCAGGGGAAAGAACTCTTACTCATGAGTACACAGGAAATGTTTCTCACCTTAAAGATAGCAAGAAAGTCATGTTTGCAGAAGATGTGAAAGATTCATCACCGCCTTCAGAAATGTCAGATTCTTCTACGGAACAGAAACAGATGACGAGTCAAGCTGGGAAGTTTGTTATAACATTAAATGAGGAGATACCAGCGGGAACTTGTATTAAAGTCAGCGTGGAGATGTCCCCAGTGAAAGAAGTACCTAATTCCTTAGAGGAGAAGGAAGGTAGGACAAAGATGGATGCTGTGGATCAGTGTGTTGTAAGTGCCAATTCTTATCATCAGGATTCAGTGGATCACTGTGAACCTTCTGCAGCGTCAGGAAGTGTGGAGGAGGGCAAGTCAGTAATGGTTACCTCCCCTCACGGGGCTTCTCCAGAGGTAGATAGAAACGAAGTCAGCAGCTCAGACGATCTCATTGAAGACATTCCATACTACCTGGAAAGGAGGCTGTATGAAAATAATGTAGCAGACGTTCAAGAAGCCACAAAGAGTCCTCCCTTCATCAGGCGTGGAAGAAGTTTGAAAAAGAGAAGGCCCACCAATATGCAGATAGAGCATGTTAAGGTGTATGAGGGGGGGAGCGAGTCCAGAAACGAGTCCCCTGTTTCTGGAAGGTCTGTGTCCTGGGACAAGGGGAAAAGTATGTCACCCTCAGGCAGGTCACAGATGAGTAGATCGCCATCCACTGGACCGCGACATTCCAGTAAATCCTCACTAGAAAGGTCTCCGTCATGCAACAGAAAGTTGGAGCTGGTTAATATTCACAGACTCCCACCAAAAGACAGTTTCTCTTCTGTTGATGATACCACTAGCCCAACACTGGAGAGGGATGTCATTAGGCACATACAGACAAGGGGAATTCTCAGCAAGAGTTTGTCTTTTAGAGGGGAGAATGATAGGAAGGTTAGGAATCCCAATCTGAGCAAAAGTAAGTCATTTCATGGAGAAAGAGATATCAGGAATAAGATTCCGAATGGGGAGGTTAGATTTATCGGTGATCTTCACAGAAAAATGAGTGAAATTGCAGGGAAGAAACAAATAGATGAAGAGAAACAAGATGCTGGTTTTAAAGATAAAGAAATGAAAAATAAGAGAGAGAAAGATAGTAAGTCAGTTAGTCCAGAGGTGGAGGAATCTAGAACTCCTAAACCGGAGTCTGCCAAATGTGAGGAAATACCTGTGTGCCTGGTCCAGGGCCTTTCAGAATGTATCAGACAGGATTTAGACCAGCCTTCACAAGCTGCAACTTTCCTAATTCAGGATAAAGGCCCCCCTTCTAGAAAGCCCAAGTTAAAAAACATCCCATTTTCCACATTCAAGCCTGTGGATATTGCCCCAGGAGCTGAGTCCAAGCCTGGCAGTAGTGGGTTGGGAGATTCAGAGACTGATACTAAGAGTGACTATGGTTCACTGCCGTCTGCTAAACATGCAGACAGCAAGAAGCCACTAGAGATCAGAACACAGCCAGGAGAGGTGGTTTTCAATCCAACAGATACTAAAGTTAAGCCTGCTCAGTCTGAGGTGGATCAGAGAGATAAGTTTTATGGACCTCAGAGACCCAGAAAAGTAAGCTTCCACAGAGAAAGAGGCTACAAGTATAGCTTTGAGAGTGTGAATGATCCTCCTGCATTTGCTTTAGTGGACTTGTGTCATTTTGACACCCCCCGACAAGGTCCCCCTAAATCGGAGTCAACGGATGTTCTGGATGTCCTGGAAAGGTTAGAGGATGAAGACATGGTGGAATCCGACACATCTGAGTCCTGTACTTCCTCTCTAGACTCCGATGCCCAGAGTGAGCACAGCAGCAGTGACGAAGAAAGTCACAAACAGGATGAGTTCCTGAAGTTTGCCAAGAGTCTGGCCGACTCGGGGAAGGAAACCACCAAAGATTCTGGTGTAGGGGTGGATGAAGGACTGGTGAGAGATCTTTCACTAGATGACCCAGGGGAAGAGGACAAAAAGACGGAGGGTGTGTTGGGGGAGAAAAGTGAATATAATGGGAGGTCCCCCTCAGATACCCTCCCTGTGATCCCCGCCTCACTGACAGACTCCAGTCTGAGCTCAGTGGAATCGGACAGTGATCGACCCCCAGGGTGTAAGAGATACAGTCTTGATCCCCTGGCTGACCTGGAGAATCCCAGTGTAGCAGACGTCGATACTTCCTTCAGTGATACCTCGTTAGAGGAGGACGGGGATTGTGTAACGGAACAGAAAGGAGGCTTCGTCATTCCAACCTTGACCTTTAGTCTCCCTTCCAGCCCCGATGTTTCTGTTGGGAGTCCCCAAGAAAACCAAAACAACGAATTTGGGTCATCTTATTGTTGATGATAAAAGTTTCTAGCTTTGTAATATGTAAATTATTGTAGAAACTACTATTTTTTGTATTGAAGCAGATATTTCATTTGTAGTAAGAAATCATCTGTAAAAAAAGAATAGGAAGAGTATGCCAATAGGTACAAGGGTGTTCATTTTTTTAACACTATCACTATAAACAATTTAAAAAAGGGAGGTCATTCAAAGAAAATGATGTTCAGTTGTGATATGATGAGTATTTCCCTATAATATGTATGCATGGGATTTTCCCCGCAACATGACTTGGCAACAGTAATTTGTTTCCAATTTAATAAGGTTCAAATGTTTACCATGTTTGCATATTTATTGTTGTATGTATCTAAAGGGACATTTCTCATCATAAATTAATGAATATATATTTATTCATTTGGATTGTTATTGTTTTGAATACACATTTAAGCACATTTTTCTCATTGATTATTTGTTAATGTGAAAGAGGTCATATTTTGAAAGTTTATTGGTCATCAGAATTTATTGGCTGATCAGATTCTAGAATAAACATAAATTCTGACATCTTTGAAATTATATAGCTTTTTAGTCTGGTCTCATTTATTTTTTTTCCCATAGTCTTCTGATCTTTTTTAGGTGTATTATAGACATGTTTAATGATAGCAGAAGGAAATGTAAAAGTAATTTCAACCGTTGTTTATGTTTTGTTGCAATTAAGTTTTTTCAGAAAATTTCGATTAAAGGTTAAACTTTTATTTGGAGATTATTTAGGAACAAATGATGGAGTAGCCTGTGGAATTCATTAGAGTTATATAAATGCAAGGGGTATGTGAATTACATCAACTCGTTAATTACTTAGTAGAGGATTTTTTTTTTACACAAATGAAATGTTTTGAACTTGATTCAAGATTAATTCGAGTACATGTTATATGACCTTTAAAATGGAAATGAAATGCCTACAATTGATGAAAAAGAAAATACTATCATCTGTAGACTTTTTAGGATCAGTGATTTTATTATTCCTTTTTTTATTAAATAAAAATTCCCAGGCCATCAAAATTGATATTACAAATGCTCTTTTTAAATACATACTCAAATATATTTGCTCACTTAATTTTTTTTTTTTGCAGTATTGAATCAATCCTCAATGTTATGCTCATAGAGAAGAATCTCATATTTTTGAGGAATGATATTTATATTTAAAAAAAATTTTTTTTGGGGGGGGGATAGATTTTATATTTTTATAGCACACTATTGTTTTATTATATAATGAATGAGTTTTGAAGTAGGCTGTGTTTTAGGTACTTTGAATATAGCTGTGATAAGAATTTCGGATCTTTTGTTGTCAAGTATTTATTTTGTTTATTTACTTATATTTTTGTTATTTGTTGGTTTTTGGTTTGTTGTTTGTTATTGCTTTTATAGAGAAAACTATATTTTTTAATTTGCAATTTCATATCCAAAAGCATTATATTGATTCATTATGGATTCACTACCAATTTTTTTTCAATTAGTTGCTTCCTCCAAGATTAAGTCTTAAGTGGGGATAATGTTTTGATGCCTGCATGAATATGAAATTTCTATTGCATGAATGATGAGTGATATCAACAAGTTTGTAGAATATTTATATAATCCTTGTTGTGATAAATAGAACACAACATGGAAATTGCAGTAACTTAACAAAAAAAAGATAATAAACCATATGTTTTATGCATCCACTACCTGCTTGCATATATCAAAATATGCACCTAGATATTAAACAGTAATTAGTACATAGAACATATTTTGCAACAAAGCTAAGCATATGATTTGAAAGCTTTAATTTATGAAAGAAAGTAGAGCATGCATGAACAGTCTTGAGTTTTACTATCTTTATACTCCTATTTAAAACGATGATTTAAGCCTGAATCAATATATTTAAGAAATATTGAGATGTTTCCTCATCTGGCGTAATGGTTTTTAGAATTGATTTGAGTTCACCTTTGAGATTTCCTGATAATGTAATTGTCTCGAGTTCTGCACCTGCCCATTGTTACATTTATTGGATTGAAAGCTGTTACCGGTAGTTACCTGTTTTTCTATTACAGTTAATGCAAATATCAAAGAGATGCCGCACAGCCATTGTTCTCCCAAAGACTCCAATAAATCACAATCGTCATCAACAAATTTCCAATAATTTTAAATCATTTTTTTCCCTAATTTTGGCTGCTTTCACCAGGAAAAGTATGCAAAATTTACTTTGAATTTGGATTATAATCGTCCTTTTTCTGATCCTTGAAATACAAATTAAATAGACACATAGTATGATGACGTCCAATTCCAGCACCTACATTTTGTTGGGATTAATGGAACGAAATAAATACAGTGGACCTTCAGATATCCGGACGCCAGATATCCGGATGCTTCAGTATCCGGACGATCTTTAATCAGAACGAAATTTTTAAATTTTATATTGTCTTGTTTAACTGGTGATTCAGATATCCGGATGCTTCACATATCCGGACAAATTGACTGGGGACCAAAGCGTCCGGGTAAATGAGGGTCCACTGTATTATTAAGATTTTCTGTTATGTAGTGCAGATATACATTTGTATTCAACATGTGCTAGCTGTATTTCCAATGGGTATTTTAAGTTGAACTTGGTTTCAAATATACATATGTACTGGTACACATAACTAGGTCAGATTGACCTATATTTTTTCATAAAAACGTAAATTGGAAAAAAAGACAGGATTTCTTTAAATTAGATAAAAATATTCTAAGGCAACCTCACTTCTAGAAGAATGAATGATTCTGCATTTTATAAAGTACTCTAAGAGTACATATGATCTCAGTTAATTTTCCTATCTTTGTCATGCCTTGAAGCATATTGCTTTTTACAAGAGTCATAGATACATCAATATTTAATATAATTGTAGTAAGAAATGTTATGTAATGGATTCAATATAATATAGAAATACATGTTTTAATCAATTGTTTAACCTATAAGGACTTGATGCTATATTTTATCAGAAGAATCGTGTGCTAGGTTTAGAGGATGCGAAGTGATCAGGACTGACATTTGTGACCAGGGATATCAAGTGATCTATAATATCAATTATTAATTGCTTATGATGAATTACGGGGTATTTTAAGCAGAAGTTTGTGAGCGGAAAATCATGAAATATTGATTTTGATAATAAAAAGAGTAAAAAAGATGAATTGGTCCCAGCTGAATAGTATGTCCATATAGGTCTGTGTTTCTTATCAGATGAATGTACAGGTCTAGAATCATTGAATGGGATGTTTTTGTTTGTTACCTTCATCAAGTTGGTATCAAAATGTTTTTTGCACTTGTTAAATGGACAGATCAGAAGAATATGTTTCGGTTAAAACTACCAGTAGCTTTGATACCACTGAGCAAAACAGACTTAATAGAGACTTGATAGAGATGGCAGAATTCAATCTTAAGAGGTGAATTGGTACAGAAACACTTTAATATGAACTGTTATTGGTTTTCCCTAGGGAAAATTAACTTTTCTGGTCACTCAATCTAAGTAAAATCCTAGTGTGTTGCAGTCAGGTCTTTTTTAATATAGCAGTCAAGAAGGATAAAAATTACACTTATATAAATTATTCCCAATTTCTGAAAAGGAGAGATGAACCTTTTTGAAGACATCAAATTTTAAGAAATAATAAAATATTTTTTTTGTTATTTGACGTTAAGTTTTTGGCAACAAAAAAAATTATTTCAACAAAAAATTCTTGAAAATTTATACTGTCTTTATTAATTTATATTAGGGGTTGGCATTGTCATTACATTCTGCTTGGGTTTTTTACTGAATTTGCAGTCAGGCTAACAATATGTGTGATCAATTTATTGATATAAACTTTATAATGCTGGCTTTATTAATTTTTTCTTGTGTAGCAGAGAATTGATGTTGAATCTATTTTTTGAATTTTACTTTCATTCTGATTTAATTTTCTGCATTTCATATTTTGTGATAAATAAATTGTATATTTTTGAGTGTTAAGCAAAGTGACTGTACAATGTATTTGATATAGAACATCATGACTGTACATTAGTTCATAAATTTAAAATGAAGAAATTATCCATTGAGGATAGAAAATATTTATACATTCAGGATTATTATAATGAATTATGTATAGATACTTGGGATAAATACTTGTTTTGATATAGGAGGGGGGCTTCATAAGTTTGTCAGATCTCAAAACTGTCTCAGAGTTAACTAGATTTGTGTCTTTTTTTCCAAGTGCCAATGAATGTATACCGCATATATGGTTTATTTTTTGCCCTAGCTGTGCTCAATTTTCACTCTCTCTTTCAAAAATGAATTTGCCCCTTTAAAATCTGATCATAGATGCTTGTGTTAAAGAAAGAAATTATCCATTGAGGATAGAAATCATTTATATATTCAGGATTATTATAATGAATTATGTATAGATACTTGGGATAAATAATTGCTTTGATATAGGAGGGGGGCTTCATAAGGTTGTCAGATCTCAAAACTGTCTCAGAGTTAGATTTGTGTCCTTTCTTCCAAGTGCCAATGAATGTATACTGCATATACGGTTTATTTTTTGCCCTAGCTGTGCTCAACTTTCACTCTCTCACTCTTTCAAAAATGAATTTGCCCCTTTAAAATCTGATCATAGATGCTTGTGATAAAGAAATAACTATTTTTTTTAATATGCCCTGATTTAGAATTTGCCAATTTGCAAAGAAGGCAAGAATTAAATTAAAGGGGGGGGGGGACAAAATTCTTCAGTTTAGTATATATAGTATTTGACAGAATGTTTATATCTTATAAAACCTGGCCATTATTAAAAATTCAAATGAATTATAATATTATTTTTAAAAACGTGTATATATGAACAAGTTACAACATACTGTATTTATTTAGGGGCTGTGCAAAGTTTTAAGAGGTCCTAGCTAGTAGCTGATAAAATAAAAATCAATTTGATCTCACCTTAGACAGTGCTTTGTGTATTTTCCTATGACGAACTGAGATAAACGTGCATTTGTTTTAGTTTATATCTCTTCAACTATCTATGAGTAAATTAAAATTTCTACTGGGAAAAAGCATGGGTAAATCTCCATGCACTCTTAGCTTTATACAATTCATTTTGTTCCACTAATGATAAGTAAGTAAAGCAGCTAGAGAACAGTTTTATTGCTCACTTTTCATGAATTTTAAATTGAGCAGACATTCTTTGATTTGTGTATCTAATTAAGAAGATGAATTCTCAGTTATTGATTATTTCAAAGTTTACACAAAATAAAACAATATTCAGGATTATAGATATAAAAATCTGTGTTATATGATGGCCACAGATTTCCCCAATAACGTTGTCCATTACACTGCGAGAAATTGTTTTGCTAAATTGGTACAGTTTGCTACAAATCTTTCTTCAATATTAAACCCAATTCAGTGGAATAATGAGATATTGCCATTGTAACCTGCTAGCCCTAGGAAGCTGTCATAGACCAGTCTGAGTTTTATTTGTTTTCTAGACTGAGGGCTGGTTACTTCAACAGTGCTAGATCTCCGTTCATTATTGTCTCCGTTTATAGCCATGGCTCGGATGTTTAGAAATAAGCCAGCAAATTGACTATATAGTTAGCCCTCTATGGTGAATCTCATTGATATTAAAATACATTGTATAAGCTCAAACCAAATGGATAGTTTTTATTTGGGGTTTTATGAAGTTATTTTAGAATGTCTTTTTTTTTTAATATTTTTATTTTATAAAATTTTTATGCAATATTTTGATAAGTTTTAATGAAGATGATATTATTTGCAGCATTGATGTTAATACTGGCATGTATACTTGTAAGTTTGAATCTCGATAGATATTAGGGTTGACAATCATTTTTTAGACATTTAGCTTTTAAGCAAAGAATTTTTTTTATTGCTGTTATTTTTTTGTTTGGAAAGTTGTATATATTTAAAATATTTTAATTGAATGTGATTTATTAATTTTTAAAGGCATAGATTGTAGTCAGAAAGAAGTTTTTCTCATCCTGATGAAAAATATATCATCATTTGATGATAATGTATATATACTGACATCATTTTTAAATAAAAAGTAAAAATTATTGTAATTTTTCTGTTACTCAACAACAGGTTGTATTAATAACCATTTAGTACAGTGCTGGTGATCCAAAGCACTCAGGCTAGCTACACATGCCTCTTTGCTGTTAAGAACTTGTGACGCAAAACTAAACATGTAGTTTCGCACACCACTCCTATTATTGCTATAATTCTCATGTACCACAGAGAGTAATTGGCCAATTATGGAATGAAAAATGAGGAAAATCTGTATAGTTTTTATTGATTGTATGTAACAACACTGAAATGGTAGAAATTTAATAACAGACTTGCCTGGTGTCAGAAGATGAAATTGTCAGGAGATAATAGTAAAGAGAGAGTGTAGAATGTTACACAGACACCCACTGGTGTTTGGTGAGATGGAGATTGCATGAAATAATAACTTGCTATCAGAGAGAACATTCAGATGATGTTTTCTTTTCTCACCTCCAATTCTGTTCAGAATTGACAGTCTGGCTCGGAAGAACAGAAGGGAAAATATAATGCAGATTTTACCGGCAAAAGGGGGAAGCAGTTCTACATGGCTTAGGGGGTGAATAATCAACATTGTGTTGACAAAAAAACAAGGAATTGGTTATTTAGTTCAAGGAAATGCTGTTTTGTAATCAATCCTTTTGAGATATATCTTATGAAAGGGAAAAAGCTTCAAGTCAAGGTTTTTTTTCGGCAAAGCAATCAGGAAAAATCAGAACTGTTCAGATAGATATATCAGTTGTGAGTTGAGTGCCAGTAGTTTGAAAAAGACATAATGGAGCATCAAGATGAATACCTAATCAGGGAAAATTCCATTGACAAATCATGAAATGTTCACTGCCAAGAAGGAGGGATTTTCATGGATATTGAAAATTACCCACAATGCATTTGCATGAATTTGATTGGTCAGATCGTGCTTTAAGGTAGGTACCAAATTTATCTTTGTGATTGGCTGACAGTTTATGATGTCATGTGTAGACGACTTATTGTTTGATGTCTTGTGAAGATCCTGTTATTATCAATATTTCATTGAATTTCTCTTTCAGCTCAGATATATTATTGTTACTAAGAATTTTCATTTGTCTGTCTTTTTAATTAGAGGAATTGTTTGAGAAACAAAGTGACAACTCTCTGACAATATGTAGTAGACAGAGCAGCTAACAGATTTCCAATACTCAGTTTTGTATCGTTATTTTCAGTTGATGTGTGTCTTAATACCAGGGAGGGTTTAAGAATTCATCCATTAACTCTGCTGTTTAATAATAGATAAAAGTACAGCTATACGTGCCAGAATCTTGATCACAGAATCACAGAGAAACGCAGCATTCTGCACTTTATAACAAATCATCTTGTCTTATCCAGAGATAACAAAAGAGATTGCAATTAAAAGAGAAAATCATTTCATACTGAACGCTTATAATTACCAGAGGTATAGAAACAATTCTGACAAAAAAGAACTAGAGTTAATTTCCATGAAAATGAGCTTTTATAGGGAATATAGAAAAACAAATTAGATAGCTGGATAAATATAGAAGAAAATGACTGGCTCTTAAATTGGCATGTTTGGTGTTATTTGGAACTTGGCTGATCATTATTCTGGTGGAATATTGATGTCCATTTACACATCGCGCAAGTCACTGACCACTGGTGGCAGGGGCTAGTCACTTATGAAAAATCCATTACGCCTTATTTGTTCGGCATCGTAAACAGGAACGAGGAGAAACAATCGTGAAGGCAGATAATTAATTTGTTCCTATTAGTTAAAATTCCTGATTTCATTAAGCGGACGATAGTATATTTATCGTGTTTCTATCATTGTTAGGCTGTTGGGTCAATATTGAATAAATATTTGGAGAATGGAATCGGTACAGTGTAATGTAACATTATAATCCATGTATAATGATATGTTTGCATTAAATTAAGAAACTGGTTACAACTTGTGATATATTGTTTAATTTTTAGTACCCAACCTGGCTAAATAAAAGGAAAAAAAGTCATATGCATTGAATAAATTATTAATTGATGAATGACGTTACTGCAATTAACGTCAATTTAAAATTTATCACACCTATATTTCAATGGCCTTAAAATCTTATAATTTGATAGATATACAAAATAACAGAAGAGAAGAAGGGGGGGGGGGGGTCACAAATTTGAATTTTTACTGTTGAATTTCTAATTCTAAGAAGGGTTTTATACATATTACTTGAGTATCAGGGAAATCGATCTGTGCTAATAAATATATATTGTACAGGTATTCTAGACGTGATGGAAGAGAACTGTTTGCGAAAATCTGATGTTTGTCCGTTATATAAGATTGTGCTACAGTTCTGAAAATGATGCCAAATGGTAGAGATTTATTAGATAACAGATTGTCTGAGAAAGACTTCAAAGTATTGAAAATCAATATTTCTTCATCTGAAGGTCTGAAGAATTCCTAGTTACTGTTAACAGTAGGAAGTTAATATCATCAACCCAATCTTTTCTTTTGGAGATTCGGGTTTAGGGAGATAATGCCATGTTCTCTGTTGTTCCACATTGATCTCAAATTTCTCCTTTCCATTTCTTGAAACTCAATTAGCAATCCTAATCGAGGCATATTGTTGAACATTATACCTTCAGCGCTTTCAGCTTATCCTCTTTGGTATAAAAAACAAATGTCATTGTACTCGAAGAGTTGGCAGATTTCAATTATTTTTTCAAATTTCAATTTCTTAATCTCCATGTTATTAATGAATAATTCTTTTGGAAACAATTAACTATAGCAAGTTTTCCAAAGAGTATTCTTAGAGTTATCAATACTTTATTACAAGTTCTATTAACCATATTGATGCTCTTCTACTTAATTATTTGTGTATTGTCAATTTGAAACCTTACTTTTTCATTTACTTTCACTATTTTTATTGTTAAGAATAAGGTTCTTATTCCTAAAAGAAAATAAATGAGGAAAAAGATAATTAAAAATAGTATTATGGGGAGCTGGCAATGGGGTGTATGCCTCTATAGTTACACACACAAATAATGAATTGCCGAGGACATCCAGAATTGTTTAAGTTTTGAATGACCATATCAACCAAATTCAATATTTTATTTGATTAAAAACTACATGAACTACTTGATAAGAAATATCACTTCATTAAAACCAGGTTTTGGATTAATGCCTAATTTGCTAGAAAGATATTTTACTGTTTTTGATACATGAACATTTTACAGCCCTGCAGCTGAAAACAGAAACTTTTAGTTATTTCGTTATAAATTTATGAGATTATTAGTAATACAAATTGCACTGGAAACTAATGATGTGGTATCTCTCTTTTTTGTACAGATTTACCTCCCCCTTATCCCGGCTTCTCCCACATTCAGTCCTCCCCGGAGCCGCTGGAGAGCTACGGTGCCTTCGGAGACAGGAAGTTCTCGGCGCCCGTCCTGGGCTCTAATGACATGCGGGGCATAGACAGACAGGAAGATCACCACATTGTCCGAAGCGATGAAGTCGAAAACATTCCAGAAACCGTGCAGGAAGAGCCCGATCTCGAGGAATTCCCACCCCCAATGATAAGGTACCACCCACATCATGGATCATTTATAAGATTAGTATAGGCAAGAAAAAAAATTCTGTGAACAGACGGTCTCATAAAATGATGAGAATATAAAGTTCTCCTGAATTAAAGTGATTAACTGTACTGTATTTCTCATGCATATTTCTTGCACTCAAAAGTGGGTTAACAGTATTTCATTCAAATCACCTGCAGTCATGAAGGGTATTTTCTAATTCAAAATAAAGATTTCTAAATATCTTCTAAATGTCTAATGTGTTATTTACAGGAGCAATACTGATCTCAACAGAATGTCCCCCCTCCCCATGGAGACCCCCATCGTGTATCAGGAAGAGGACGACTACCCTCCCCCACCTCCCCCACCACTGAATGAAAGTGACCTCCATCTGACCGCCTTGAACCATAGGTCAGTCCCACCTGAGTCTGTGATTAATCAAACCATGATAGAGGATCATGGGATACACGGAAATGTCAGTATTCTCAGCTCCTCAAGGACGGACGATTCCGAAGATGATCCAAAGAAGAAAAACAAGGTATAAAAAGAGTATGGTACACAGCATTACTTAAGTTGTGACCTAATTTAAAATACAATTTCCCTTAATATTATTTCTCTGAAATTCTTTTATTTAATTACATATACATGTACTGACATCATAAAATTAAAATCACTAAAACTGACTTATTAGTTGTACGTGTTAAAATATGTATTTGTTGATCATTAATTGACAGAGACACCTAGTGGACAGAGCTTACTACATTGCCAAGGAACTCCTAATGACAGAGAGGACTTATAAGAAGGACCTAGAAGTCATCACCATGGTAGGATTCTGATAAAGATTTAATTACTTGTACATTTGTATATTGATAGTTTGATGCTCACATAAACTTGTGTCTCTAAGTTTTTCTACAGAGAATGAATTATTATTAATTCATTGTATATGAAATATTTCTCTGAGAAAAACATTTGTGCAATATGTTTAAGTTTCGTGACCAGTGCTACATATAATGAATCAAGATTATTGAGCAGGGCTGAAGCAAACATGTCCTCATTTCTATTATAAACTGACATGTATTTTTAATGTGAACAGTGGTTCCAGAATGCTGTACATTTTGAGGAGGGATTGCCAGACTACCTGACCAACTTGTTTGTACATTACGGTCCTCTGTACGACTTTCATTGTCAGTTCCTTAAAGAGGTGGATCAACGACTCTCCATGTGGTACGTACTCTTATTATATACTAAATACTGGGTAGCATGCTCAGTCATACCATTATAGAATGCTGATAATTAAAGTTGAACATGGATAAGATTTGTATTGATTATAGTCCTCTGTTTTTTACCTGAGAATAGATAGCAACTCATCTCTCTCACTCTCTCTCTCTCATGAAAACTCATAAAGTTTAGTAAGGCTGTTTAGCATTACCGGTATACATTTCTATGCCACTTCTTTTATCCTGCTTGAACATGTTCAAATATCCTGCGGGGGGACTCGTCACCACTGACAGTATCATAGACGACTCGAATGACTTTAGAGCTACACATTGTATCATATTCCACAGGGAGAGGAACTGTCAGATAGCGATCATATCACCAGAACGATGCATTTGAAGCTCATTATATTCTATTGATTGTGAAGCTAATTTCTGAACTCAGGGTATGATATCCTTTATTGTCACTACCTGAATGACTCCTGGAAAAAAATTGAAAAGCAGTCTTGGATATTAAAGTATCAAACTGCATGTAATGACATTTTTGGTCACCCTTTGACTTGAGTTTTTCAAACTCAAAGAGAGGGGGGGGGGGGGAATTATGTATATTTCTGGTGTATGTTTGGTTTGAAAGGTATTGAACTTGAAGCACAAATGTAGTTAAAAGTCAATATAGTAAATTTTGCTCCCTCCATAGACTAACGAGCCTGGTTTAGTCTGCTCTAACAGATGGGCCATTACATCCTTGTGTCTGCATTATCAATTCTCTAATGGACTGGTAAATTGTACCAGCTTCCTTTTGCTTCACAAGTAGGCTTTTATCCACTCACGTCCCTGACCAAGTGTCAATCAATGGTAGAGGGTCCTGATGTCTGTCCGGCTGGAAGACTGATGGATCACTGCCAGGTCAGGGATTCAAGGATTGTTCATAGGGGAATCTTTCCTGATGATTTAATTTACGGGTTAAGGGGGTTGGGTGGGGTAGTTATTGGGGTGGGGTGGGGTGGGGGGGTTGTGAATGCAAAGTTTATGAAACTCTGTTTAAAATCAGAACTGATAGTCAAAAGCATGAATGATGTTATTTTTCTTGTTCATTGTTTTTATGCTTTGTTTTATGGATTAATATTATACAATTGCAGATCTCTAAATTTTTATTTTGCTATATTTAGCTAGTTATAAGGGGGTATATAATAAATTTATCAATATACCAGTTACTTGATCCGAAGAGCCGTATCACGTCTCGTTGACAGGCACGGATCATCAGATCAAACTTGACGCTCCGCGCCTGTCAACTCGACATGATACGACCCTTTGGATCAAGTTACTGTTATAATAATATATATACATTACTCAAAAGAACAATTTCGCGTATGTGTTTTTCTTTCTTGTAGAAATTATAACATAGATAGTGGGATAATCGAACAGTTTTAGGGCTAGTAATTATTTAGTGGTAGTAAATGAGAAAGTTTATTTCATAGAAGTTACATAACTAAGAATCCATATGCACTGAAAAAATTAACAATGTATGAAAATGATGTATGTTGTGAATGATAATGAGCATTTTGAAAAAAAGAATTTTCAGTTGTGAAATCGTGTTATGCAAACTGAGGTTAATCTCTATGTTACAGGGAAGGCAAGTCCAACGCTCATTTAAATGGAGACTACCAGAGGATAGGGGACATTATGACAACCACATTTCCAAAGGTTTTACCAGTGAGTGCTCATCTTTGTAATGAATTGTGATTCTTTTACAGGTCTCATGATTTGATATGAAATGTTCTATAAACAATCTATCTGGAATACTGTAGGAGTACTTTAAATGGCAGACTTCCTATGAGCAAATTAGGTGCTGACATTAATTGATGCGCTAATTCAAGAATATTGCTTAGAAATATGATTTATTTATAAATGCAATGTACAACACGGAAATGTGAAGCATTAATTCATAAATACACAAAAAACTTCTAAATACCTAATGCCTTTATCAATAATATGTATATTATATACATCTGTATGCTATAGAAGGGAATAAAAAAGTTTCTTTCATTTTCTTTAGCTTTATAGAAATTATCTACAACGACAAGAAGAGATTCTCTTGGACCTGGAGCTGGCGTTAAAGTCCCATAAAGCTTTTGAAGCCATGTACAGAGACTTTGAGAAACAAAAAGTGTGTTATCTCCCTTTGAATTCCTTTCTCCTTAAGCCAGCACAGAGAATTCTACACTACAAACTTATTATGGAGCGTAAGTTGTGTGTTAGTTTCATGCAGTTTTACATAAATAAGAAACCATACATTTACACAAAAGCAGATCTAGAAATGCACAATGACAGTATAATTATGAATACAGTAAATATGCTTATAACAAGTGCCAGGAATGGGCTGTTTTGTTTCGTTGTGAACATAACTCGTTATGTCTGTTAGATTCACAATGTGTTTAAAACTAACGGAATGAAATTCACTTCATTATAAGTGTGAATTCATTATTAGTGTGTAAACTATGAGTGAATTTAACTGTTTTGTGTATAAATTGAAATTGCAGTGATAATTTAGAAAGATCTTTGTTTACTTGATGTATAATGATATAAAATATTTTCTCTCAAATTGATTTAATTATACTAACTTAAAGTAATTGCAATTACCTTTATGTCTATTGTATTTTGATATTGTGCACAAAAGTTGATGTGATTTAGAAATGCAGAAGAAATGTTATTTACTATTTTATGTGATTTTTATTTCAGGTTTAACTAAACATTACACACTTGACCATCCAGACTTTGCTGACTGTAAAAGTAAGTATAAAAACTTTCTGACATGTGCATTAAGTGGTATGATTTTAGGAAATTAAGTTATAACTTTTATAGTCTCAAAGTTTATTTTTAAAGAGAGATACGATTCTCTAGAAACAGAACTGTGCACACAGGTCATTAAATCAGACCTAATATAATATAGAAAAATAAATTCATCTCAAAGTTTGCAGAATTAATTCTTCTGAAAACATTGTTTTTTAATATCAAAATTCAGGTATGACTGCTTTTTCTTTTCATAGTATGCCATTGGTTGTTTTAAGAGAGATTTTCTTTCTATTGCAGATGCCTTAAGTCAGATAAATGCTGTGGTCTCAGAATTTAGTGATTCTATAAGGTCACAGGTAGGTTCCATTCTTTTGAATCTGTAGATTCTTTAACCCCACCCCACCCTCCATCCCCCTCCTGTATCAGAAGTACATGCCTCATTTTAATGGTTGATTTTTGTCTCTCTTTTCAGGAGAATCTCCAGAAGCTGATAGAGTTACAGAGAGATTTAGTGGGGATAGACACACTAGTTCACAGAGACAGGGTGAGGGTGATAGAGTTTTGTTATTCTCTATCAAACATAGATAATCTTTGTCCACTTCTTCAAACATTGTTGAAAAAGCCTATATGATAGAATGATTCAGAAATTAAAAATAACGTTTCCAAAAAAACAAAAAAAGATTTCCGATTCCAAATTTATTTCCAATTTGCATTTTGAATTCATTTAATATCATTTTTTTTCAATTTCATTTTCCACTATTTTTTAATGGACTAGTTGCTTATACATTTTGACTGATAGTACATGTATTTCTTCTCTTTATAGATCTTCATCAGAGAAGGATGTCTACAGAAATTCTCCCGGAAAGGTTACCAGCAAAGAATGTTCTTCTTGGTATGAGCAACCTGGTGTTTTAAATTGTAGAATGTCAATACAATTATTTGGTTTCATAAAAGTTTATATTGTACTTGATCTTTTGCTTTTGTTTTGTCAGTTTTCGGATTTCTTGGTGTACACTAGTCGAGTGGCGTCCTCTGTTCTCCAGTTCAAGGTTCACGGCCAACTTCCTCTGCGAGGAATGATCGTAGGTTTTCCACAATTTTCCAATATTTGCTTAACATTTGAATTTTTAAAAAATAATACAATTTTTTTATATGAAATACAAGTACATGTATATGAATTAAGTTTTATGTGAGTTATCAATTTGACAGTTTTGAGAGTTACATTGCTCTCTTCTGGTTTTGATGTTTACAAATCTTTCTCTTGTTTCTTGTACAGGTAGAGGAGTCAGACCATGCTAAAATGGCAGTAGCCAACAGCTTCGCAATCTATGGTGGAAATAAATGCATCTTAGTGGCAGCAAGGTTAGATTTGTAGTACCATATAAGCAGAATTTTTCGCAAGGGTTTAATTTTGGCATTATAAGCGAAGGTGCTGAGATCACTAATTAGGGCCCCGCAAGGATTTGCGGGTGCCCTATAGTAATCACTCTGTCTGTCTGTCTGTCATTCTTCCGTCCACAAATTTTCTGTTTTTTCCTAATAACTTTTTTTATGGTTGCCCAATTAAGTTCAAATTTGGTATGGTAGTTCAGTAGGCAGAAAGACATATTTTGATGCTAAGTTTGTTTTTCTGTGTCCCCAGGTTTGGAGCTGGGGTGGTGGGGTATTTTTCTTATCTTTATATAAGAATGCTTTGGCAAAGAGAGATAACTGCTGAAGATGTTTCCATTGTAAACTGAATGCTGGTATGAGTCCCTTGGGATTAATTAGCTTTCCTCCTGAAGAAAATCCCAAGCATTATCTTTATCTGTCACATTGAGATTAATTACCACCTCTGTCTGCAAATGAAGTTTGTCTTGAAGTTCAGTCAATTTAGAATGCTATGAACACTCTGAAATGTGGATTTAGATATAAATGTTTATACTTTATTTTGGTTAAAATACCTACACAATGAGTTATGATTTCATTGAATTCTAAAAACAAGAAATAGATTAAAGAAGACATATCTTTTATTTTTACTTTTTCCCTCTATGTAAATTCAAGAATAATATCAATTTTTTAAGGTAGTTGGATTAAAAAAAAAACATTCTAATATTAATACTGAAAAAGTTCTTTATATAAATATTGTAACTTTAGAAGAAAATGATGAGAGAGGTACAATTAATCCCTTAAATTCTAGCCTGCTGAAGAAAATTTAGTAGGCCTATCTTTATCTGCCATTTTAAGATTAATGAAAACCTTTGTCTGCAACTGCTGTTTGTTTTGAAGTTAAGGTCAAGCCTTCATGATACTGTATTTGCATTCATTGAAGACTGGCATTTTATATAGCACTAACACAAACTTCATTATTGTTTATATATACATTCAATGTTAGGTTGTTCTTTACTGCCTAATGTAAATATACAAGGATATTATTTACAGGTTTTTGGATATTCAGGAATTATGTTGAAAATTTTAAGAATACAGTTGCTGTTGCTTATTTCTTCATATATTTTTTAATCATCCCGTAAGCTGCATCCTTATAATTCCACCCCATGGCGGGGCCCTTGCTGACTGGTCAGTTTTCTAGTTATTAATTGAATATCGCTAGCAATTAATTGCATTTTAGTTGTGATAGTTTCTTTAGTGAGCATTTTAAAAACACTAAAAATTAGCTCTCATTAGAATTATATGTCCAATTTTTTAGGATAAATCACTAAATTTGTGTCGTACATAAATTTCCATTTATACAGTAATTGTATTAACCATGTAGTGTTTTTATACAAGAAAAATTGTGAAGTATTTTTATATTTTTAAAATTATCATTAATTTATTGTATTTGCTCTTATTTGAATGTAAACAACTCTACTGTGCTGAATTGTAGCTATCAAGAAGAAAAAGACAAGTGGATTGAAGATCTGAATACAGCCATAATACAAGCCAAGAGTCGAGGGGATGATAAATTCCGATATCCTAGTCTCAAATCCTCAACAAGTAAGTACAGGACAAGCCAAAAGTTACAGGGATGATAAGTTTAGATACTTTGGTCTTAAATCCTCAACAAGCAAGTACAGTGCAAGCCTAAAGTTGCATGGATAAGTTCAGATATCTCAAAGAACATGATGCAACAAATTTCAGTTTTGGTGATTCCAATATCCTAGTCTCAAATCTTCAACAAGTGAGTACAGTTCTCACCAAAACTCATTTGAACATTAGTTCTTTAAATCCTCAACAATTGTGCATAGAAAATTATTCTGTCCCATGAATGATAATTTCAAAACCCCAACTGTCCAATGGAAGTTCAGTAAGTACAAATCACACCAGAATGCAATGAAATAAGTTAATCCTCTTCATGAATGTACAAACAAGCCAAAAGATGAAGGAGTAATAAGCTCTACTACTGAACACACTGTCTCAGTCTGTACAAGTGTAGGACAAGTCAAAAGGTTAAGTTCTTAAGTTTATTCTTGAGTGGATTGACAATTCAATTGACAGTTTTCCTAAAATAAACAATATACATTTGAAAGTGACAGTCATAATGATAAATGTAAACATGCAAGTACAATATAAACTCTTTGACATTTCAGTATTAGGAAATTATGTTTATTTCAAGAAGAAATTACACTTTATCATACAACATATCTAGGTAAGAAGTAATATGAAGTATAAATAATAAATAATAATAATTAATGTACACAAACCTAAGTAAGGAATAATGAAAGTGAAATGTTAGTTATGGTAAGAAAGTGATGAGTTAGTCTCTGAAGTTGGAAGTTATGGTATGGAGGAATGTTATTGTAAGACGGTGATAAGTTATGGTCTTCTTGTCTTCAATTCTTGAAAGACAATAAGCTGAAAACTATCAGTCTTAGGTTATATACATGTTTTGTATTTGCATTGAGTTACAGAATTCTCAAGTATGAAAAATACTTTTTTTTCATTTGGGATGAAATGCATAATTTGTTTCTATTGTTTGCCTTTTACCGGTAATCATTAGATAAAAAATGACTGTACATTTATATAATCAATTTGTACACATTTGCAGGTTCCTCGGACAATGTAGGGGTGGATGGAGAAGTTAACGGGGTGTCACAGGACAAGAACGTCCAGCACCGAGCCAATACCACCATGCACGTGTGCTGGCACCGGAACACCAGCGTCAGTATGAGGGATCATGAAAGAGCCATTAAGGTATCCACAATTGACTGAAAACTGACAATAAGTAACCTAACATCAGCAATAGCATCAAAAACAACTGACCTAAATCAATCAGAAACTGATAGCAAATTAATCAACAATAACTGACCTTAATCAGCAGTAGGTGACCTAAATCAGCAATAACTGACCAAGCTAAATCATCAGTAACTGATCATTGACAATCAGCAACAACTGAAAAAAACATTGAGAAGTTTATGTATCATCAGTTTTCTACCACAAAATATTTATTCGATCTTTATATTTATGCATAAACATTGATATATTTGTTTGCTTTATCTCTGAATGTCATAAAGGGAGATAAATGGAGATTATGATGGATTTGTTGTTGACTTTTCAGAACCAGTTGAGTGGGTACCTACTGAGGAAGTTTAAAAATAGTAACGGCTGGCAGAAGTTGTGGGTCGTTTTTACCAACTTTTGCCTTTTCTTCTTCAAAACATATCAGGTATGCTTCTGGTTAGCTAAACTAATTATTAGGCTTGATTCAAATGTTTCTGTTTTAGGCAGTACATGTATTCAAGTTGATTTCCAAGTCCAAATTTTATGAATATACATGTTTTTGTCAGCTTCAAAATAATATCTTCCATTGGTTACTTAATATTTTTGTGTAAAATAGTAGATGTAAGCAATTATTTGAAGAAAATGGTTAGATGCCTTTCTTTTCACAGGATGACTTCCCCTTAGCCAGTCTGCCATTGCTTGGTTACGCTGTAAACACGCCGGAGGATGAAGATGGCATTCACAAAGACCATGTGTTCAAGCTTCAGTTCAAAAATCATGTCTACTTCTTCAGAGCAGAATCTGAGTACACATTTGAAAGGTGTGGCATATATTTCTGACAGGATTGAATGCAACGTTTTACATATATGCATCAGTAGTGTTACATAATAGGAATAAGCAATCATGCAGTCTGTGTTTTTTTTTTTTAATTTATTTGTTTGAATTTTCAGCATTTTGAACATAAGTATTCCAAATTTTATATGGTACACCGACAATTAAAAGAAAAATGACAATATGACATTTTATAGTCTTGTAGATGTGACACCAATAAGGATTTTTTTTTAAATCACTGTAGTGCCAATATTTCAATGTAGTGGTATTTTATTTCAGGTGGATGGAAGTGATTAACAGTGCAACAAACAGTGCTAGGAGAATTCGCCTCTTCAGTCGATTGGACAGCAATCAGCCAATCAGTTCTTAGCAGTTCTTCTATTGGAAAGAAATTAACCAATCAGTTTTCAGCACAAAGCTTTTTTTTTTAAATTATTGAAACATGGTATTGAAATGGGTTTATCAGAACACGTACAGCAGAAGTGTATTTTGCAGTGAAAAATAATTCATTGAATGAAATTACCAAAAAAAAGCCTCAACATACAATGTTATTGGTACACATACTGTAGAATTGAACTACATCATATCAAACTAATGTGAACAAGGATTCCATCAAATTTACACAGAGATCATTTGCCTAGTCAAGCTATTCGCACTTTTAGTTTTATGTTTTGTTGCATCCGTATCTTGTTTTACATGAATAGGTTTTGAATTTTTCTTTTTGCATTTTATTCCCCTGCCAGCAGCTGTATTAGAATCTATGCAATACAATACAATGTAAATCGTGTCTATATTTGATGTATTAACAAATTACAGACATTAGGAATCAAAATCGACTACATCCATATTAACACTTCCATAAAGAGCCCAGGCCAGGTCAAATGTACAATGTTTTTCATATGCTGCTATTTTTAATTTCATATTCATTAACCGTCACCCCACAATAACGTGTGTAACCAGTGTATTTTATTTACGATAACTCTGTACACATGTATTATGCAAATAAAGGAGAAAAAAAAAATTACACAGAAAGGAATAAGATAACAATTAATGGCAGCATTAGAAATGTCTGTGTTGTGTACCCATTCCAGGCTATACAAAAAAACTATAACAATGTATCGCTGTAAAAGTAGAAATAATGTGTTTATTTTAATATTTATTTTATCATATTTAGGTATTCGTTAGGAAGTTATATTATTTTTTTTTTGTATAAAGTTATTTAAGGTACTATTGACAGAGTTACTTCTTGTATAATTTCTACAAAGCTGCAAAATCTGGCCTAGGGGCCATAAAACTTAGACGAGCTCACTTTTGATCTGGGTCTAACTTTTCCCAAAGAAACTAACATTGGAAATGTGAGACTAAGCTCAAAAGTTAGCTTGTTTAAGTTTAGTGGCCCCTAGGTAGTGTTTTTTTTTTATTTAGAAAGTTCCAACTATAAAATTTTTATTGTATAGTCTCTATTTTGTAATAGACTGTTCTAAGTTGTCTACCGTGACTATATACGTAAGATGCATGAACTCTATATGAAATTTTGTCACCTAATTAAGGAAAGGGTTAATTATTAATTACCATTTATAATCAGGTTAGGGAGCATTTTATTCAATTAGACATAAAACCTTTCCATGCTTCAATTTTGTGTTGTTTTTAATTTCTGATTACATACATGTACTTAATTTGCTATTAGCCATTGAATTTCTGTAAAACTTTAAAAATAAAATAGATTTGTAGCATCTAGAATTATTTTTTCCAGCAGCATTTCAACAATGACTTGGCTATTGCATCCATTTTTTTTATAGGAATTTTAAGTTTTCATTGTACTGGTACATTTAGCTTATTTTGTTTACAATTTTATTTTAGTTTAAGGTTGTTGAGAGAGGAATTTTTATTTAACCTTATTTTTACAAGAGATTTATTTTCTAATCTGTGATTTTGTGGAAGAAAATTTTAATTAATATTCTAGTTCTATATATTTCTGAAGGGGAAAAATTATCAGTTTTAGTTGCCTAGCAACAAATATTTTGGTGATTGAAAATGAGAGATTATAAAATGATCTCTTAATATGCACGTATTATTTTCACCTTTGCTTAAAAGGGGAAAGTTAATTTACCAAAATAATAAAAAAAAAATGTGCTAATTAAACTTTAAATATTTGCAAGCTTGTTCAATTCATCTATGATTTATATCAATGCTACATGTAGATAAAAAGCTAACTTTCTGATGCTTTTTGTTTCTTGAAGTCTGTGTTCATTGGTAATCTATGTTCTAAACACTTCACTGAAGAAATATTGACTATTCTTTATGCATTTAATGTACTTGAAGAAAGGTGCATGATATATGTACCCATTTTCTAGTATTGATGAAAAAAAGTATATTTTATTTCAGAATGCAATATAAACCTTTGTTGTTTTGAACTTATGAAAGACAATAATGTATTAGAAAATCAAGATCATGTTTAATTACATGTATTGGAGGTTGTCTTTATACATGTAAAACTTCGACACAAGGAATTTTTTGTAAAACATAAATGTATCTGGAATATTTATTTTTCCTGGTGCTTATATATCTAGAGAATTGTACATAAGAAAAATACACAACATGTTAACTTGTGAATACTTTATAAAATGAAATGAATCTTTTTTTTTAAACAATAAATTACACTTAAAACTATCATTATTAGTGTTTTGAATTCTTATGTAGGTGGGTTTTTTTTTCAGCTATGTTTATTCCCTACTAGCTAACGAATAACGCATTTGACTTTTCTATAGTCATTGGCTCTCCGTATCTTGTTGCAATATTATGAATATATTAATATTACAACCTGCATATGGGGTTTGTCTCTCGGATTATTTGATTTGCAAGTACATCAACATGTTTCAGGATTGACAAATTTTTTAATTGAGACAACCTATTGACAACTTAGTTGATAATACAAGGATTTCAACAATATCGTAACAAATCAGTACTAATAGGCTTCATAAACTCTACCGTCCATACAATGATGTTTGCAAATAATTCATTTTATTTGACTGTTGATTTTCGCCCTTCATACAAATTGTTAGACCATACTTAATTCTTTGTTTGTATGATCATAAGGAAGAATATGGGTGTGACTGATCAATGGACAGGAAGCACCTACTCCTTGGACCTTGTACCTGGCTGGAGGACCATAAACTAATGAAAGACTTAATTTAATAAGTCAAAATTTTAAGTCAAAATATATTTCGAAAGTCTGTTTTTACAATGTATCTAGAAAACATTTTTTTAAAAAGTTGCTCTAGTGTTTACATAATATTTGAAACCAAACTCATTCTAAATTCTGTTGTATTTCAAAAATAATTTCAAAATGTCTTCTTATTTAAGATAAACCGAATATTTAGCATATGTGGCTTTGAGGTTATGTTAAAATAATGAAATGAACTCTGTTCAAGGGCACTCGTCTTTACATATTTTGCAACGAAAAAATATTGATTATATTAATCCCACACTTGAAATTTATTTAATCTATCAAATGTTGCATTGCTGTTTTATCTTAATTTTTCAAAGATGACATATTGGCAACGTTGTTATCCCCCCCCCCCCCCCCCCCCCCCCCCCCCCCCCCCCCC
>PRKT01000196.1:218119-233864 GCA_003671525.1 Saccostrea glomerata
CCCCCCCTTTGGTACCCCTGACCCTGGGGCCTTGAAATTCACAATTCTGGAAGATTAGGGTCCTTGCTCATCATAACTACATAGGTAGTTCATCTGCTTAATACCCAAGAGCAGAGAAGAAAATTTTCAAAGATTTAATGTATTTTCACTATATAATCAATAGAGCCCCGCCCTATCACTAGAACCCCTGACCCTAGGGCCACAAAATCAAAATTTTGGAAGAGGTATTCTTGCTCATCATAACTATGTACTTAGTTAATTTAATTCCTAGGAGCAAAAAGGAAATTTTTTCAAAGAATTCATGTATTTTCATTATATAATCAATAGAGCCCCGCCCTAATACCCGAACCCTGACCCGCGGGCCATAAAATTCACAATTTTGGTAGAGGCACTCTTGCTCATCATAACTATGCACTTAGTTAGTTTATTTAATACCCAGGAGCAGAGAAGAAGATTTTCAAAGAAATAATGCATTTTGACTATGTACTTATTTAGCCCCGCCCTAGCATAGAACCCCTGACCCCAGGGTCATGAATTTCACAATTTTGATAGAGGACTTAATGCTGATTACAATCATGCAAACAGTTTGACTGCTTGATGTCCAGGAGTAAAGAAGAAGATTTTTAAAGATTGCATTAATTTTAGTGGTTTTTGCCCCCCCCCCCCCAGGCCCTAGGGGGGCAGGGACCATGAAATTCAAAATTTTTGTTCCCCTTCACCCATAGATGCTTTATGCCAAATTTGGTTGACATTGGTTCAGTGGTTGCAGAGAAGAAGCTGAAAATGTTCAAATGTTAACACACGACGCACGACGAACGACGAACGACGCACGACGACGGACGAAAACAGATAGCAATAGGTCACCTGAGTTTACTCAGGTGACCTAAAAAGAAATATCCGTTATCTTGAGCTAAAATAAATTAAAAACAAACAAACAAACAAGGAAATCCAAAGAATATTGTGGTCTCCGTTTTCTGTGTCTTTGTGGATGAGATGTCATTAATTTTATGGCATTGTGTCATACATGAAAGTCCTATCATACCGGTATGTCATTCAAAAGTCACCGAAGTTGATTTTAAAAAAAAGGGTTAATCGTGAAGGTCAAAGTCAAGGGGTCAGAATACATACATGTAGCATGATCGTAAATACCTTGTCACAGATAATGCAGATGTCAAATATGAAATTCCTATCTCTTCACAATCAAATGTTATAAGAAAAAAATATCTTTTTTAAAAAAATAGGTCAAACTTCAAGGTCAAGGTCACGGGGTATAAAAAAAAATCATGTGTATTCAGAAAGGCTTTATCACAGATATGTTTTATATGAAACCCTTTCTCTTCTCATTCAAAAATTATGGCCCATTTTAAGTAATGTTTAATTCATTTAAAAGTAGGTCAAACGTCAAGGCCACTGGGTAAATTATAGTGTATTTAGAAAGGTCTTTTCGGAGGCAATACACAGGTTTAATAAGAAAGCCCTATCTCCACAAAGTAGGCCAAACTACAAGTTCACGGGGTAAAAATCATAGTGTATTTAAAAAGGTCTTGTCACAGTAATACACATGTTTAATATGGACAATAGACAATAGACAATATTTTATTTCCAATTAAGGGCCCCCAGAGAGGCATGAAAGGTACATATGTAGACAAAGGCAATCAATAAGTAGATAAACAAAAAAATTCAGTAATTTGTGAAACCCTTTCTCTTCTCATTTAATAAAACACGTTTAATATGAATTCATTTCTCTTCTTGTCCCAAAGTTATGGCCAATTTTAACTAATGATTAATTTCTTTAAAAGTAGGTCAAACTTCAAAGTCAAGGTCACAGGGTCAAAAATCATAGTGTTATTAGAAAGGTCTTGTCACAGGTGACATGCACGAGTAATATAAAGCTTTTGTCACGGACGGACAATAGATATGGAAAATTTCTTTGAAATTGAGCATAACACAAATTCAGGTCATGGTCAAAAGAAAGATCAAGGAAAAATCCGGTGTTTTAGTCAGTGGGTATATCTATGGCACGCCAAATTCACAAAAATGAGATAAACATAGTTTCACAATTGATAAACTAGGTTTATCGACTGTAAACTATAGTTTACAAATCGTAAACTATAGTTAACGATTGGTAAAGTATAGTTAACGATTCGTTAAGTATAGTTTTCATCTGTAAAACTATATTTAACGGTTGTTAACTATAGTTTACGAATGATAATCTAAGTTTATCTGTCTGTAATAAGCGTTAACAATAGATTTTTTTGATAAACATAGATTCACGTTTGTAAACTATAGTTTACAATCGTAAACTATAGTTAAGGGTTGTTAATCATAGTTTCACAAATCGTGAAACTATATTTATCAGATCGTTAACTATAGTAAACGGTTTGTAAACTATAGTTTACAAATCGTGAAACTGTATTTATCAGATAATCTATGTTTTGCAATCGCAAATGATTGTTTTCAGTGTTAAGTATAGTTTACGGTTGTGAAACATAGATTATCGCGTTAACTATGGTTTACGGATGTAAAATATAGATTAACGTTGTTAACTATAGTTTACAGTCCGTAAACTATAGTTTACAACCGATAAACCTAGTTTATCGATTGTGAGACTATGATTATCTCATTTTTGTGAATTTGGCGTGCCATATATATCTATCTTGAACAATGCAATTTTTACCGATAATAGCTACATGTATGCCTACTTTTACACAGTCCAGAATTCCGGAAAAAATAATTCCATACAACACCAGCTTTATCTTTTCCCGTCCAACCTCCACATCCGATAATTATTTTACAAGGATTTTCGTTTGCAACAAGCATTGCAGCATTGCTTGACTTTGGATTTCGCATTGGATCAACTGGTAAATAGGCTATATATACTTCTTAACATAAACATATTTTAAAAGAGTTATGTTAGAAGAGATCTATCTTTACTCTAACAAAGTTGTCTCTGCTCTATGAAACGAATGAGTCACTTTGAGAGCACAGAACAGGTTGGGCACATTCCACCTAACGGTGAATTAACCATGTTTAATATACTTCAGACTTATGGATGATGATATGGAAAAGAATTTCAGTACAGAGACATATAGAAAAGACGAAATCAGAGAACAGAAGGAACATGAAGAAATGACTGACAGGTATAGTGATGGAGGTACTGGAAAGGAGAGGCATTCAGTTAGGCCTAACGACATCAAACTGAAGGATGATAAAACAAGTGTGGTGGATCAGGGAATTATTGTGGTGGATTATGAAATCGATGCTAAGGAAGGACTCAGTGATGAGGATACAAATAAAGCTACCATTACAATAAAGATAAGTCACTGTGAACAAAGTGAAAGAAAATGTGAAAGACCTTATATATGTGAAGTATGTAACAAAGCTTTCAAGCAGAAATCCCATTTATCAAGTCACATGCTGATTCATACAGGCGAGCTACCATTTAAATGTGATTTCTGTGAGCAGGGATTCCGACAGTCCCACGCATTAACAAAGCACCTGACAGTCCACACCAAAGTCAAGCCGTACACTTGTGGTGTCTGCCAGAAAAGTTTCCCCCTCAAGCAAGTATTAGAAACACACATGAGGATACATGTAGGGGAAAGGGATCATGTTTGTCCAATTTGTGGAAGAGGTTTTATTCAGTACTGTAGCATGAAGAGACACATGATCACACATTCCGAGGAGAAACCTCACAAATGTGACATTTGTGGAAAATCATTTGCAAGACGTTACAAACTCACCACACATTCCAGAATTCATTCAGGTGAAAAACCTCACAGCTGTGACCTTTGTGATAAAGTTTTTAAATCTCCGTCACAGTTATCGCAGCATCAGAAAGTTCACACAGGTGACCAACCTTACAGCTGCAAGATCTGCGACAAGAAATTCAGTCGACACTACAGTATGACTAATCATTTGAAGAATGTTCATAAGAATGGGAAATTATCCATCGGGAAGTCAGGTGTCAGGAAGAAATCTTGGGATTGTGATTTGTGCGGGAAGTCCTGGACCTGTCAATCACATTTACTGAGACATCTCACGTCTCACACGGGAGAGAGGAAGTTTATTTGTGAGATGTGCGGAAATCGTTACTGTGACTCCAGTGCTCTTTACAAACACAAGAAAAAAGTCCACAAGAAAAAACGTTAGAAAGATACACTGTTTGCCTATGGCAACACTATAAAAATTTTTTTAGATATGCCAGTGACAACACTAAAGTGGCTATATATGAAAAGTGAACTAGAGGAAAAAAAATCCAAATATTAACACATAATAACTGTCGTAAGTAATCCATCTCAATTTAAGTATACCCATACATGTATATCAGAACATGCATAGATGACTATGAGCATGATGAGGTTGTTAAATATCATCAACTGGGGGCATATTAAAGAAAATAAGATCTTACCAATTGTTGTTGTCATTTAAATTTTAAAATTAAAGATTAAAAAAAAATAAATAATTAGGGATGATCATTTTCCTTAAAATATATTTAGCACATAAATCAAAAGACAAAACAGATTTTGAAGATATGATAAATATTAAATTTAATTCTAATCATAAATATTTTTTTTCAATCTGAATAAAAAGCATCCCAACTTTGGCCAAAACCACAGGTCTTTAGATCGCTTAGGAAAAAAATTGAGGTGTTGAAAAAAAAATTTTTTTTACACACACAATTTTTTTTAGCAATCCAAAGGCCTGTGGCCAAAACGGAGGAAAAGGAGATGTATATTGTCTATACACCTTTCCACTATCATTCTTTCATCGCTGGAAATCCACAGTCAGTTTCGCTTCCCTAACCTCGGTAAGACCATGGTTTTCAAACGATGTATTCTTTAGGAACACCCTCAATTATAATGTGAATCCCTATCTCAAACCCTTCAAACTAGAAGAGCTACGGTATATGTATGTTCTATTACATACACCTGTCCATCTTACTAATTAATCATTATCTAGCAAGTTCTACAAATGCACTCAGATCTTTGAAAACTTCATTTGTTCAGATTGTTGTGATCCTTTTTAAAGGGAAGTAACTACTTCATGGAACATATTTTGGGAATCTGATTCTAAACTACGTTTTAAGTCAATGTCACTCTTACCATGACAAAAATACTGCTTTCAGTGTATTGTTACATCTGTGCCTTTGAACAGATTGTTGTGGATCCTTTGTAGTATGTTATATGTCAATGTCACTATTAGTATAACCATGACAAAAATACTGCTTTCAGTGTCTTGTTACATTGGTCTTGTTGCAATTATCATGTTACACACATGCCTCGTCACATACAATACTGTACGTGTACATAATTTGGTGTATTCAAAATTTAGCGGAATCACTGGTTATATGGAGTTGTTGGCATAATTATAAATTAGTGCTACACATGTCCGTTCAGTGTATTGTATAAGTAAATGATTTCTTAACGGTATTTATGAATTAATAGCGCATTGTTGTCTATGTCAAAGCCGCTAAAATATGAAGCCCGCTTTTTAAAGTATGTGCCTTCCTACATATATATGTCTTATAACAATACATGTACCTTGTTACATATGCATTGAACATTGAACACTTGTCTTGTTTCATGGGCCTTGTCATATGTGTCCTGCAACATATGTCAATCTTCTTACATGAATCAGTGTTGCAAACATTGGAAGTGGTACATGTAACATATATGCAAATATCAGAGAGATGTCAAAGTGAGATGGAAGTCCTGGCCACATTCCTTTATGTATTTCACCCTTGATATCTCAAATCCTCAATGTTGGATATTATGTGTTATAATGTCTTTGGTTTTTATTTTCAGTCCCTTTGAATAAGAGATAATGCATTTTGACAGTATTCATCAATCAATTCATTTTCATAAAAAATATTAAACTTTTTTTAATCTATCAATAAATGCAATGCAATAAATTCTCATCTGTAAACATTGGTTCCCACTCAGTGAATAGAGTACTACATCTATTTTACTCAACTAAAATCAAATTCTTCCAGATACTTAAGATGTTTTGTAGATTAACAATGGTTTTAGAGTAACATTTACAAGTCAAAGAAGACAAAGCCTCATTTATATCAGTTATTCCTATAATTTTGTAGACATTAATGTTAGATAAGAATCAATATAGAAAAGCAATAGATATAAACCCGCATACATGTATGCACATACATATTTCTCTCAAATAATTAAAGATTATTAATTTTTATTGCTCTTTGTTTCACTCATTTTTTCATATTCTCTTATGCACCATTGCAATAGAACATATCATAAAAAATTGTGCTGCAGATTTAAACACATTAACAAAGTAATCCTGATTCTTCATAAGAGGTATGGTATAAACATAAAAGATCACAGTGAATAAATCACACCAGTTCCTAGTAATCCTACATTTTCATGTCATAATTTGTAGCCTGCACATTTGATCTGATATACATGTATTGTCATATTTTAAGTGATCAATTGATTTGACCTTCATTAGCTGGCCTTGACCTTTCTAGCATTTTTAAGCAGCAGAAGGGAAGCAAATCCAAATAGAAATGTCTGGAAGCACCATTTTACTGTTGCAGAAGAACTGAGGTTTTTATCTCTGAAAAGAAAATTATTAATATTATTATTATAGTATTATAATAGGAATGCATTAAAAAATGTACTAATTTTTCAACAAAGATTGTGAACAAAATAGATAGTACATGTATAATAAATTGGTATTCAAACTTGATAATGTTATTTGAAAAGGAACACATCGCCTAGACAGGTCAAGTTTCTAATTGCACAGTAGAAGCAGAGACCTATATATTAACGGGATAGGCAACTCCTTCATTGCCATGTTTATTTACCCAAAACATCACGCAAGACAGTACAAACTTTTCAATTTACGTTTATTCCTAGTAAACAGTGTGTTTTCTGATTATTATCATTTATTCCTTTTATATAATGGAATTGATTTATTGATAAATTTTAAAGCATAATAATAATATAATTTTAATATAAGGAAAACAAACACCGAAATCGGCGATTTCTCGTAAAATATGGCGGATCGGGGCATGTGCTGATTTTGCATAAAACAAAATTACTACTATGATAAGGAGTGTAATATATGCTAAAAACAAATCTTGGATAATTTTTTGACAGATGTTTAAAGGATTTGATCTCAAATAGGCGATAGCGTTAGAAATATAGTTAATTAAAGTTGACTTACGAAATCCCGCAACTTACGAGATATCGCGAGACTTGTGGTAGTTGCCTATCCCGTTAGTATATAGGTCCCTGGTAGAAGGAATATGAGCACTGTGCTCACAAAATGATACCCCCCTCCCCTATATGATTATATACCTAATGGCAAAGTCCAAGTTTGATATGTTTCCAATCAAAAAGTCTAATAGGAGGTGCACAATGGCACTGTTTAATAAAAAATCTTTGAAGGTATCATTGAATTTTTAATGGTATAGGAGGATTTGCAGATAAGAGATGTGTACACCTCAATGTTATAGAAAGAATGGCAGTGTCCATGTTTTACTAAGGAAAACCCAAAATATGTGCATATCAAAAAGGAAAAGAAAAGTTGCACAATGGCACTTTGTAACAAAGATTCTGTGAAAGTTTCATTAAATTTAATGTAGTGATATAAGAGGAGTTGCGGATAAGAGATGGGTACCCCAAAGCATAACGTATGGACATACAGCTAGGCAAGCGGCCAGGCATATGAACACCCCCATCCCTATGTACCCTCCCAATTTTCAAGCTTGGGTATAAAAATAAGTAACTGCATAAAACATTCTTTCTTATACTGTAAACCAACTTTTATTCGCGTGCGAGAAATTTTCGCGAGGTTCGCGAGAGCCTTTTCATCGCGAATATTTCTCGCCGCGAACCGGTCCTTGAAGTATATGTGTCTATTAACAATGTATTCAAAATGTCTCGATCGCGAAAATAAATCGTCGTGAACAAGTTTTTCCCTGGTAAATCGCGAAATAAAGTCGTCGCGAATAAAAGTTGGTTTACAGTAGTACCACCTACCTGCAGACTTTGACAGAATACCCTGCCTCCCCTACATGTATAGCAAATGTCACATAGAACCTGAAAAAAAAAAACAAGTCAACATTCTGAAAGATCATACAAATATAAAACATATTACATACCATCTTAATATAAGGTCTCAAAGTTTGACATATTCTTGACAACAGTTGGGTAGTTTTTCCCTAAGTAGGTACCTAACTGTCCCAGTGGTCCAAATATCCATGGAATTCCTTCAGGGTCATAATAAGTCCACTGAAATTAAGAATAAATATTTATGGCAAAAAACTTTTTCTGTGAAATTTCAATACATACCTAGAACCATTTTCAGCTTATTTTGGACTTGCAGTATGGCGTGGCATTCTCAACGTTACATAATTAGCTTCTAAAATTCACATAGCTTTCCTTCACTGTTGAAATAAACATTGGATAGAAATTCCGGCAAATGCCAATTGGTGTAATAACCAATAACACTGTCTAGTCCTGCAAAGGGTTGGAGCTAAGTCCTCTCATCATTGTCAACAACAATTTAAAGTTCCTGACGTTATTAATTTCTACAACGAGAATCTATTTGCCATTTGACAGGCAGTAAACATGTAGCACCAGGAATGCCACGCCTTACTGAAAGTCTAAACTAAGCTGGAAATGGTTCTAAGTGCTTTATTTTGATCATTCATGCTGATATTTAAAAATCCCTCTCATTAAGCTTACAAATTTATTTTCTTTTTTAATGAGTTTAAATTTTTACAAGACAGATGTTTCCATAATGCAAATAATTCCATGAGCATGCCCCACCCTTTCCACCCTTTCCACCCGAACAACGAAGTTGACAAACTTAAAAAGTTTAACAAGGCTTGGCCAAATGTATCTATAAGGAGAAATCTTGAGTTAGGCCATATGAGAGGACAAAATACTGTAAATCACTTTTAATTTTCGAGAACTGTATTTTTGTGTAATTACACGTGACAGTTTGCTCACAAAAATTTCATACACGAGTATAATAGGATTTCTCAAGATTATATAGAACAAAACCCACAATTCCTGAAAATTTTGTCTCCCTAAAAAGAGTTGATGGCAATCTTGTGAAAATAAGGTGTCGTGAATATTTAGCAATCTATAGTATTTTCCTGCATTTGCTAGCCAAGGGATTCTGATCCTTACAAGTCGAGCAGATCAGCAACCCTGGGCTATACATGTATAATGATGATGGGAGAGAGGACTTAATTTGCAAAAATGTACAGAATAGATAGTTTATTAACTTGTATGAGCCCAGTGTACATGTATAGCTTGTAAGTGATAAAAATATTTTCCATTAATATAAAATGCATAGTTATTGTCTTGTGATATAAGCCATAGATATCTTGGAGAGAGAAAGAAAGTGTGGTAGAGAGCAGGCTTGACAAGCCCTCCGTCACATTTACAATCCAAGCACAAATATGGCTTACATTTGAATGCATTAAGCATGTATTTTGTTTATTCTGCAACATAATTTTACATCTCCAAATATCTACATTCAGTGTGATTTTCCTTATGAAATCCATTAGAAATCCACAACGTTCAAATTTCTATAACACACTCGAAACCTTGCAACCGCGCGTTAGAATACACAGTAGGAAATATATGCATTTTCAATACTCTAGGAACACCAAAATGTAAAATATGTTTTACTTCAATGTAATGAAAAACTACAACCCTGAAAAATTAACGTAAGAATTAAGGTAATGTACGTAAAGAATTAATTTGTCACTTTTTTCCTCGCAATGTTTGTTTGCGTTATTTAACTTTACAACATCATTTAACGTCATTTGACGTCACAAACGGCTCTTACATCTATTAACCATGACAGTTTTGAAGGGCGCTAAATTCACATATAAGATTAACTAAATAAGTAATTATGAAGAAGGAAAATTAGAGAATGTAAACATAAGCATTGAATTCATATTTTTGGATGTCTTCGGTCCTATAACACACCTGGCAGCGCTGACAAATAATCATACCACGCTAACGCGCGGTATTCAATCTGTCGGCACGGCCAGGTGTGTTATAGGACAAAGACATCCAAAAATATGAATTCAATGCTTAAAAGGAGGTGTTTTAACCTGATTTAAGCATTAACTTCCAGTGCCCATGCTTCTCTGCATTTAAAACTTAATATTATAATATGCCCTGTTCACACAGAGAGTTTAATTCGAATTAAATGGAAAATTTAATGCAAATAAGTTTAATTTGAATTAATTTACTGTGCATTAAATTACTTTGCATTAGCTCCGTGCGAACGCTAAGTGAAGCTAATTTGGACTAAATTTTGACGCATGCGTAAAGCCAGAATTAAGTTTGTAGACCTGTATCTGTGCTATATTTGATTCACAAATCAAGGAAAAGTATGTAATCCACTAAATGTATACCTGTAGCTACTATGATGATATATCAAATGGATGGCTTTGCATACATGTATGACACGATTTACAATGATGTCATAATAGCCTTACTGAATAATGTTTTGGTGGAAATAAAATTTTAATTCGCATTAGTTAACTTTGCTTTAGCTGTTGTGTGAACGCAATTTAATTTGCATTATCATAATTCGCATTAGTTTACTAAATGCATTAATTTACTGTTAATTAAACTCTAAATGTAAACAAGGCATAAGACGTACACCATACCGTATACCCTAACAGTCCAATTAATATATTTTACGCCACAATGCTTTAACACTAAAACAGGCTTTGTTGGGGCATATCAATCGATTAATTGCTTTGTTTTATTGTTTCAATGCATGGGGTAGCTGCAGAACTGTAGCTCTCCGGAAAAAAAAACATACTGACACTGGTTCGTCAATATATTTTTTTCTGAGAGCTACAGTTCTGCAGCTAGGTAGTTGCAGGATAAAAATGAATCATGCAAGTTTCATATCAGTTTAAATCATGACAATTATTCAGTTTTTAATCAAACCTATTCGGTTTAAATGTGCATAACGTGTCTACGTGCCATAAATTCTATATTTGTTTTTAGTGTGACAGTGATACTGATACTCCTATCAGTGATAGGAACGCCCCCATCAAAAACTTTATGGCAAAGCAATTCGGTACCTAATGTTATCAATGGGGTTTAAAAAATGTCCAAATCAAGATTTGCTTACTGTTAATACTGTAAGACATGCGGATATTGGAATAACCCAACCAATATGTGCAAACCGAAAGTAGTTTGGGTCATTTCTGTCCGCCATATTAACTGTCTCTAACCGTACTATAAAATCTCGAGGATTTCAGATATCCTTTGACCTTCACACTGGAATTCGGTAATTAGGTCAAAGGTAAACTACAGACTATTGTCAAAAATCATTACCCATTGATGCATTGCATATAAAAGTGGCTACTGGTTTTTCTTTGGTTAGATTAATAGTATTTCAGTTTATGGGCTATACGGATAAAATTATTCTGACAACCTGACTATCCGTTTAAACGGAACCCACTGTACCGACAATTGCCCCAATGCCCTTTCCTGATGCAAGCTCTACATCATAATATAAACAGGATCTATTATAATATATTCATTACATAGAACTCTCCAGGTCCCCTTGGTCATGTTGGTGGTATATAATGTATATATACACCTCAAGATGTTACATGATGTCTATTGTCCGAGTCTCCTTTGATGCCCTTTGTGTAACCCGGATTTTTAATCAAACGTATCCTGTCACAGATGTGTTTCTGCATTATACTACCCTATGTAGGATGAATACACATGTAGGACTGAGCTACAACTCCTAGCATGTACGTGAGTCTCCATATAAGATATAGAAATATGCACTGTTTGACCACCAATTTTGTGACGGTTTTCAAAGGAATTTCTTGAGGTAAAAAAAAATGTCCTGGGATCTTTCATGGGGGTCCCTATGAGGTTCTCCCCCAGAACTGAACAGTTTCTACAGGGTATCATTGGACTACTGTTCATCCTCCAGCTTATTTTTCTCTACAATACCGTGCATAGGAAATTTGTTTCCAGATACCGGACAGAATCCATACAACAAAGGGCATCTGTGAATTCTATACATGGCAGTGAAAACTCTGCACATCTCAGTGAAAAATCAGTATTCTTTAGTGAGGAATCTGCTAGTCCCAGTAAAAAATCAGTATTCTTCAGGGAGGAATCTGCTAGTCCCAGTAAAAAATCAGTATTCTTCAGGGAGGAATCTGCCAATCCCAGTAAAAAATCAGTATTCTTCAGTGAGGAAACTGCCAGTCCCAGTAAAAAGTCAGTATTCTTCAGTGAGGAATCTGCTAGTCCCAGTAAAAAATCAGGATCTCTTGATGAGAAATTTATACCTCATCATGTATATAACAGTAGATTGGTACCTCCTAGGAAAATGAGGGCAAGGTCTGATGCTTCAAAGAAATCCTTGTTGACAAAAAATGCTACACCTGACAAGTGAGGATTTACAAATAATTAACCATGTATTCACTGTCTTCATTGCATATGTTTTGCATTCACTGTTTTCAGACTTTGCAATGAATCTAAACTACCGTTTGGTAGACTTTCCCTAAAATTTTTGATTCTGGAAAAAAAGCTAGGTACATGTATATGGATTTAAAATGTTGTTTCAATCAATGTTTTTTTTTTCAAATAAATATGATAAATTTAATCTTTTCCCAGCTTAAATCAAAATATATCCTGTAGAGATAACTAAATCATTTGCAGTTAAATACACATCTAAACAGAGTTTTATCATATAAACATACCTATCTACTCTTTTATTTTTTTCTCAATACATCCTTCAATGTTCTTATATAAATTACCAATTTGCATTTACAACTATCCTTTTTTTTAATTTTAGACAAAACTACACTTTCGATCCAAGAAGTTGTTCAGGATCCAAAGCAACAATTTCTCCCAACTTCCTAACTCCTTTCAAAATCTATATCTACGAGCTTCCTCAGAAATTTAACACAGACATTCAAACTCGTCTCACATTCAAACATCCTGAGTGCTACTCGTTTGAATATTGTGGAAGTGGAGCCCAGCTTTTTGACATTGAACAAGATGTTCATGTTCATGACAGCCATCAGTTCTCACTGGAGGTTCTCATCCACCACCAGTTACGATTCAGCCCTTATCGAACACTTGATCCGGACCAGGCCGATTACTTCTACATCCCAGCCTACATTAGCCTACAGTGTCTGCTTGCCTCCTATCCCCGTGTTAAAACCACAATATCACTGATCAACGAATTGTTTAGTTACTTGAATGCCACACCATACTTTTCCAGTGGGAAACCCCATTTTTCCACTGTGGGAAAGATTGAGAAGGAGATGTCATCCAAGGGCAGCTGTCCTTATCTCTCTCACCCTCTGACACAAAATATCACCTTCTTGTCGATCGAGAGGGAAACAAAATACTCCAGCGTCCTCCGCAAAGTCATTTCAGTGCCATATCCCAGCTACATTCACCTGACAAGAGTTTTATTTTGGCAAGACCTTTCAGTGGGTATAAATATTTTTGACCTTGACCTTAGACTTTGACCTTCTTTTTAAAAAACTTTAACCTTGGCCATAACTTTTGAACAGTTTAAAACAGAGCTTTCACATTTCACAGTTGTATCCCTTGTGCTAAGACCCTTCTTTGGATACCAACAAATTTGACCTAAGTTACCTTTGGAGTTTGACTTGCATTTGAGAAACCTCAACCCTTGCCATGAGCTGCCATACAGGGGCATCAGTGTTTCACAAATTCATCTTGTTTTTTCCCTCTGAATTTGACCTACTTTTCAAAAATTTTAACCTGGCCATAAGTTTTAATATGAGAAACTTTTTTGCCCAATACAGGCATTCAGTAAAATTGTTTTAATTGCTGTCGTGGGAACTAAGCAAATTCTCTTTCAGAGTTTATCCTAAGAACAAGCTCCAGGTCCTATTGACCACTTCAACTGAAATAAATGCTGCTTTGAATTCTAAGTTTTAAAAAGTAATTGTTGTAAGGTCCCCAGACATACTATTCATAAACCTCCACCCTTAGTTTATTTTTTCCACTTGAACATTACCTGTGACAAAATTCTCTCCAAAAATTGTAAAATTTTTCACCTCACGTTAAACCTCAAAGTTTTTTGTTAGGCCTTAAATATAGCTGTGACTTTTTGCATTGGAACATCATACTTCAAAATTGTATGCATTTTTTTTATCATACAGACAAGACAGGACACACAAGAGATTACATAGCACCCCACCCACTACGACACAGAAAGTTTGGGACAATTATCTTAATTTGCTTGTTGCCACCATGATCATGTTTATTCCATTTGTGTACAATTCAAGAGTGTGATGCACTTAAAGATCCTTGCAAGTGGTATTCTGAAAAGTATCTCACAATACATTTAATAAATCCAGACACTGATAATGATTTTTTGTTAAGCAACAAGATAAAAGTTGCTTTAAATTTGTATTGTGATTTAAGCATAAGCCATATGGGTGTTCCTTTTTATCACACACTTATTGCATCTCAAGTATACAGACAATCTTTTAGAACAGATTATTTATGTAAGAGGGATTGTTGGACATGACCATTTTTAGACTTTTTAACCTCCTGGAAAGGAAGAGCTCAATCTAATTAAAATGAGATGTTTGGAATCTCAGCTACTGCTTCTCAAACATCTAACGAAATCTCATGCAGGGATAAATGAGTGTGACTTTTCATTTATGAATAAACATGGATATTTTGACCAATCAAAATTAAAGCTTCTTAATTCACATCACAGCTACATCTTAACATTATTGATGCTCTTTAGTCTGTCTTTACAATGAATTAGGAAATTTTGTTGTCACTGAATGTAGGGGGATAATGTATTTCAGTCTGTCTATCCGTCCATCTGTACAGTGACCAGTCATCTGTATTTCTGTTTGCCTGAACCACTTTCATTTCCATGCGGCATCTCCAGAAGCCTTTCAACTGTTGCAATGAAATTTTATATAACAATTCCCTATGACCTAAAGAAGACCCCTATTGATTTTGAGGTTCAAAGGTCAAGGTCATAGATTTATACATTCTGTCCTGAAAACTTTCATATCTGGGCAATATCTCAAGCTTTTGAGCTTTTGCAATGAAATTTTAAACTAGAACTCCCTTAGTGGCCATGTCAACCTGTCTTTAAGTTAAAACAATCAATTGTAACAGCTTAGTTGGAATTAGAATCTTTTTTTGAGATTTAGAGAACTTTTATCCGGCCCTAAAAATTTGACAGGTTTTCCCTTTGCTCACTGACTATGCATGCACACATTTTCTTCTGTTTTACTGGTATAAATAAACTTAATTTGATATCCTTTGTACCATCGTCTCAAGCCACGGTCCGGAGTCCGCATATATAGCTCTCTCCTATCCGTGGCGACTGGTTTTTCTTTGGTTAGATTAATAGTATTTCAGTTTATGTGGTTTTTTTTTATTTTATGCCCCCGATTTGGGGGGGGGGGTATATAGTTTTTGTCGTGTCCGTCTGTCTGTCTTAATTCTGTCTATCTGTCTGTCTGTTTTTCCGCAAAGACTTTAGCCTTGCTCATAACTTTTTATATAGTGGAGCTGACTTTTACATTTTACAATTTCTTGTAACAAAACCTTTTTTTGGGTACTACCAAATTTGATCTTTTGACATGGACCTTTGCGTTTGACACCTTTACACAAAATAAATTTCACTTTGGTAATACTGAACTCACAGGCGTCGGAACCGGGGGGCGGGGGGGGGGGGGGGG
>PRKT01000196.1:236195-284292 GCA_003671525.1 Saccostrea glomerata
CATAAAGCGTTTTCACCCCCCCCCCCCACCCCCCACCCCCGATGAGAAGAAGAAACTGAAAAAAGAATGAATATATATTTTTGAAACAATTTTAAACTATAAAAAGTTTTTTTCATTTAATACAACTGTATACATATTGCATTTGGTGTCAAATGAGGTCAAGAATAAATATTTCTGGGTTAAGTTGTCTTGCGTGACGTCACTTCCCATCATTCGTAGCTGCTCATGTCCGCCGTCGTTGAAGAAGGTGAGGTGTAGACATACAATACAACTTGTTTTATGTGAAAATTATCGAGGGATTCCTTGTGTAACATGTAAATACATTAATTGAAAACTTCAATAATGGGAAAATTATATCAGAGACTGTGTCTCTCATGGGACCCTCTATTTAACGAGAGAGAAGTGTTTTTCGCACGGGTTTGAAGTTTAAAAAAATGGCATCGAATTCTGATAAAATGGCCGTGACAGTGGATAACCATACGAATTCTCCTGTGAACGAGGAAAATAGTCGAGATGAGAACGATTCTAAAGTAGTGGTAGGAACAAATAAACACGGATCGGAAGGAGTACACAAAAAGAAGACTTTCAAGATCACAAGTGTCACGAAGAACCGAGGTGGCAGCAGTGAGGCTCAGATTGGGGAACTGGATGGTGATTCATTAGAAGATCTGGATGAGACGGTGGAAAGTCATACGGAGGACGCGAGTTCTGAGATTCTGGATGGGTCAAAGTATGAAGATGTGGGGGACCAGAGCCCCCTAGAGGAGAACACTTTCACAACAGATGCTGAATCTGAGACAGGTAAGGAGGTCAAAGATAAGGGTGACCAACACACTGTCACCAGGTTTAAAGTGGTCAAAGTGGAAACAAAGGAACCATTCCGAAGGGGCCGATGGACCTGCAGAGATTCTTTAGACACGCCAGCAATGGCGGACGCCAGTGACACAAAAGTTAGTACTAAAGAGAAAGACAAAGTCAATTCCGGCAATTCCAGTGCGTGTAGTTCTGTACACTACGATTATGGTCAAGATGAACCTTCGAAAAACCCTCTACTTATTGCAAGTACATTAAATCAAGTGAATGATCAATTAAATGAATTGAATCAAGCCTCAGCGCTTGTTATGAACCAAAACCCTGTAAACGTTCACATGACGCAGACTGGTCAGTTGGTATGGAGTGACGGAACACAAATGCCACAATCCTCAATAAACCTTGCCGCTTCCTATGGAATGCCCCCGCCTCCCTCCACTCCAAATATGAATCAGATGCCCAAACTTTTGTATCGTGTTCCGCCACCAATGGGTGATCAGGCAACGATTCAATCTTATATCAATGCCATGAATTCTGGGGCCCCCACTTTTACCCCGGGTCAACCCCCTGTCAGTGTCAGTCAAAGTGTCGTTGGCTGTCAAAGTCAAGGTCAGTTACAGACAGTGTCGGTACAGGCCATGCCAAATGGACCATTAGGTGTCGGCTCACAACAACTGCACATTTCAAATGCACCTGTGATAAGCTCACTTCCTAATAGCATTAGTGTCTCGTCAAGTAACAGTGATGTAGAATATACTCAGTCACTTCCAAAGACAGTTGATCCAGTGCGACAACCTCCAACGAACATACAGACACCCGCTCTGAACCCAGAGAGCTACAGTGTTCCCAATATAGCCCAGACAAGTAACATTACTTCCCCAGGGGAATATCATGATAAAAGTGCAAAAGAAAATTTGAATATACCCAATAGTTTAATGCTTAATTTGTCAGCTAGTCAAACCAATGCAGATCAAGTTGTAAATGAAAACATATCAGACAAGCCCCCGCAAGACCCCAAAGGCCTGGTGGAGCAGGAGGAGCCGGGAAACCCCTCCCTGACCCCCATCTTGACCGAGTCTGCTGTGGCCGAAGCCGTGGGGAACATCTCTAGTCCAACCAAAGAAGACACGGAAAGGTAAGTCTTGATTATAATAGAATATGTAGCGCTATTTAATGGGTCACGTTTGATTGACCACATATATAATGATAAATGATTTTGGGGCCAACCCACGTGCTATATCAACAGAAATTTAAGGGGTTATAGTGAGATATAATATTAGAATTGTATCTAACACTGGAATGACTTGTATGCTCTGAATATTTATATGTAAACTAATTGGTGGCGTTATATTTTTCATAGTGGTTTCAGCAAAAAATAGCATTGTCTAGACGAAAATCTATTTATTGATATCATTAAGGACAGAAATGTCACATGTACTCTAAGATTGTTTACAATTGTTTATTTTGAGAAAGTACAGGATTGAGTGTCATTTCCAGGATCTTCTTGTCTAAAAAGCAAGAATCTAAGGATGACTGTGATGTGGTGTCCGCCATTCAAAAAAGTTTAGCAGTTCCTTACTAATAACATGCTAACTTGATATGATGTGCTAGATCGTTGTTCACACTACATGACAGCGCAGTGTCACTTTGCATTTGCAATGATGTTAAAGGGCATCTATTGGAGGGATGTGACAATGTGCCAGCGCATTGTGACAACGCACTAGCGCAAAATGACAATGCTATTTTGCATTCACATTTCACAATGTGAAGACACATTGTCATTTTGTGCTAATGCCTTGTCATTTGAAAAAGTGCATCAGGGTGTAACTAGCAACCAACGAGTGAACTGTTCACATACAGAGCTCCAGATAATTTTTTACCCCAAAGTGTATTTACTCCCCGATTTTCAAATCAATGCAGATTTTGATTTTCAGCAAAATGATTGCAGAGTATTTTGTTTATATAGAAATGTTTTGACCTTTATTTAGAGCTTGTAATCGAGGTATGAGTTTTTGAAGAGGGAAAAAACTTCATAGTTGAGCCAATCAGAGAGCTTGAATAAATGATAAAAATAATATTGCATTTTATTACTAGCAGAACTTCTAATTCTGAATATACCTTTTCTCCAAAAAAAAAAAAAATTCAATTCAATTTTGTAAACTCATTTCAAAGATTTCATAGAAGATATGGTTTTCAGGTTTGACTAAAACGAACGGACGGGTTTAACGCTTTCTAACAGTTCTTCTCCACGACTCATTGAAGTCCGTCTGGGAACATATACTCCGTCCTGCAAAGTGACCGGAAGTACACCTGTGGCGGAAGTAAAGATCACAATGAAAAGTTATACGGGAGATACCCTTTTACAAGGCTCTCTCTCTGAAGATGAACAAGGAGTAGAGTTTGTTGCTAAGGGAATCCAGTTTGAAGGTTACTTTTTTAAAATAAACTTACTTCATTTTACTATAATGTTTTATTTTATTGATTGATTGTATATTGTTAAACGTCCCTCTAGAGAATTTTTCACTCATATGAAGACGTCACCACTTGCCAGTGAAGAGCTACAAATTTCGTCCTATACTCGACACTCAGGGCCTTTATTTCATTCTCCTCATGTAGAAACATCACCTGCTTAGATGTGACAAATGTTGACCATTGAATGTCGCTTACAAACGAGATGTTAGGTTTTTTTTTTACATGTCAAATGATATATAAAAGGTTGTCTAAAATATGATTGCATCTACATAATTTACCTGAATAATGGACAACAAAGGGTGAAATGGATCAAATATCATTTGCATGTTAAACTGTAATGCACACTTTATACTAGACATTTTCGGTAGGGTGAACATTTACAAAAATAGCGACTACGAATCTTCACTATGGAGCGCATTGTGCGCAAAAATATTTAAAGTAAAATATATAAAGTATTTTAAACTGTTTTTTTACAATATGAATGGGTTGTCGTCAAACATTGCTAAGGGTTCTTTAACATGAACAACATACCATATTAACATACCATACAACCTTGCTTTCTTAAAACAAATAAAATTAAGTTGGGTTATTAAAATAAAATTGGTCTAAAAAAAACTCCGGGCCTTAAGAATTTTTCCAATTTGAGGGCACAACCAAGCATTTTCGGTGAACATTATTAAGAAAAATTTACTCAGGTAGGTAGCATCTTTTTGGTTTTTTTTTAGGTGGGAGGGGGGAGGGGTAGAACAGTCAGAAAAAAAAAATGATAAGCTCGAAGAAACCTGGCAAGTTAAATACATGTAGGTTTCAATACCTTTCATTACTTAATTTTATTCTTAAATACAACATTACCCTATTTAACTATACTGCAACAAAAATGGGGGAAGGGGGGGGGGAGGAATCTGGCAATGTTCAATGAACATTTTCAACAGTAAAAAGTTTTGTTTTTCCCCCCTTATGCTACGTGTCTGTTCCTTCACTAGCCAAAAAAAGTCACCAGATGTGCTTATTGGGGGGGGGGGGCAGATACATAAACTAGCTTTATTTTCTGTAGCTTATTATATATTGCATTATTATATAAGGAGGGGGGCTCCATTGCCCCCTCTTTTTACTCTCATATAGCCATGAATTTTATATGTCATTATTAACAAATCATTCCTAATATCTCGAAAATTTGGTGGAGTAAAGCTCACTCCAGCTTTCAGCATTACACGTGTTTTTCGTTAAAAAAAATCATAATCTACATTTCGAGAATGTACTTGACTTCAAACTTCTGATTTAGAATTTGAAGTCAAGATTTGTAACTACGGATTATTTTTAGCCGAACTCCAAATTTCTCTTTCAAACTATGCCGGAGCCAATGTTGATAATCTACTTGCAAGATTATTCATATTATTTTCAAGGGGTAAAAAATACTGTGGGTCATATATATATAAAGAATATGTTTTATCAATTAGTAGTATTACGGTTTTGACATTTGGTATTTTGCTCAGACGTAACATGATACTGTATGGAATACCTTTTTTGTTTAAAAATGTAGAACGTATCTATTAACCATTTAATTGATTAGATTACATGTATATCATTTGTTTGTATTAATTAGTTATTTCATTTTGGCACAATATGGTTTTCACACTTCTTTATTCAAAGTCGCTAACAGTTGTAGAAGTTCACCCAACCGAAAATGTCCAATATTGAAAGACTATGAAACTAGTCAATTGCAGTGCAAATAGATAATGTTTGGCGATTTTTTCCATACTTTTTTTTTGTTTTCCTATCGCCAAGACTTGGAGATATACAATTCACTACTTGTTAAATAAGAAAATAACTATGATATTCTGTAAACCACGCCATGTTTTGATAGAAGGTACCGAGATCATGCTGACGTGCAGTACTAACGTACCGAGTCTTCACCGAGATCATGCTGACGTGCAGTGCCAACGTACCGAGTCTTCACCGAGATCATGCTGACGTGCAGTGCCAACGTACTGAGTCTTCAAAAATCACTGCGGGAGAGAACATATGAAATTGTTGTCGTCGACATATGTGAGTATTTTTTTAATTCTATGCCTGCCTTCACGAATATAAAAATTGTGTTAACTGGAGGGAAAAATGTATAAAAAAAAAAAAAAAAAAAAAAAAAAAAAGCAATTGATCTCAAAGAGTCTTTAAAATAATACAAATCTGTGAAAAGTGCATCATCACGAGGCCCCGGAATATCTAGAGATGGGATCAGATGCCCTAGACGAGTAAGCATTCACAAAAATGAGTTCTATGTGACAAATTTAGATATTACATACCGGTACCGTTTAAAACTGCAAATGTGATTGATTGTTTAATTGAAAGTTGTTTGAAGTCCATTTTGAAATTTTTCACTTGTGTAAAGAGTTTACCATACACTGTTGATTGGCTTTAAATTTAGACCTTTTACTCCACACTCATGACTATTGAAAAGTGAGGGATTTTTACTATGCTAGGCTTCCGGGAAATGGAGCCTTGCTTTTTAAGATTTATCCAAAGCATCAGCAACTTTCACTTTCAAGTGTCTAGCGCTTGCCGAAGGTACATTTGCTACCAATTTTTTTTATCAAATAAGGTCAGTCGCGTACGTTTTTCGAACCTACGAACTTTCGATCACGGATTTGGCGCTCTACCGAGCTCTCCATGGCCAGTTTGTTAATATATTATTTTGTCGGAGAGCTCTAGGTCTGCAGCGACAATGTACCTACAATGTAGTATCGTACATTAAGGAACACCGGTTCAACTTTGATAGTTAAGGTATCCGATCCATAATAGCCTCAGAATCAATGAATTTGAATGCATAACATTAGATATATATATTGGTTGAATACTAAGAATATGTAGGCTTACTCTTTATGTTTTAGCCTCAATATATAACAGCGAAATGTGTCGTAATTTTTTACATTGAAGAGTTATTCCCCTTTGCTTTTAATTAATATAATTTATTTTTTTTTTAAATCTCTGGTGAAAAAATATTTTTAATTGTTTTTTCTGTTCTTAATAATGATATGCATCTTTCCATCAAAGCATTTTTTTTATATTCATAGTAATTGAATTTTATTTTTTAAAATTTGCTTTTTCCCATAGACTTCAATGAATTCTTAATTAATTAATTTCTGCTCAGGAAATTATATTTTTGAAAATTTCTCCTGGTAAATCCTTTTTTACTTTTAACTGCTTTGAATAAGTTTCAGAGTATCTAATATAGGATGAATATTTAAGGTTAGAAAATTACGTCCTTTAATGGATCGAATATGGATCGAATACCTTAATTCCATGTCATACAGAAACCTTATAAAGATAATACATATACGCTCAAAAATGTTTTTAAATAACAGCTGGTGGTTAATTTGCTCATATCGCTTTATCCATTATCATTTTTTTTTTTTACTAATTATCGTATTATTTTACCGGAGATTCATCAATAATATACTATAATAAGTATTTCGTAGTAAAAGTATAATCTATAACAATGAAAAATTTAGTTCGATATCTTGTAAATATCACATTCATAATGTAGCACTTATAATAGCATTCAAGTGAATGTTGTGTAAGCATTCAAAATTTTGTTAGATACATCTCGATTCTGACAAAGAGAAATTTTGCAGTTTAACCCCCTTCCCCGCAGTCACGCATTTTAACGCATATATCATTTCCTATTTCTAACGCAAAATTACGCATATACCGCTTCCCCCACAATCACGCATTTTCACGCACTGGTTTGCCGACGTCATTAAAACTGGGTACACAATTTATATGATTTGGGCGACTTTCTTGTGCACATCTGATTATGACGTCACGGTGAGAAAGGGAAAATTATCTAGCTATAACTTTTGTTGAAATTGGTAGTTTAGTGTAACAATATTCATAGAACATGCTGAAGTTATAAAAAATGATGAAGGCTTATTTTGATTCGAATGACCAACACTGAAAGTGTTAGAAAACGTTTCATTATGTGATATCAATCGTATCTTCTCGGGTCTTTTCTAAGAGCACATGTACTTGTTTCGAAAATAAAGTCTAACCCTTGTATCATGTATGATTTATAAATATTAAATACATGAATTAAATGTGTATAATTATAAAACAGGTTATCTAACTCCGAATTACATGCAGAAGGATAAAACGTACGCTCAACTAGGACCTTAGGTCCCCTGCTCAGTTCACGACTATCGGGCCTGTTTACTCCGCTACAAAATGTAGTGCGTTGCATACGTAAAGTCAAAATAGAATAAATCGCAATACTGTGAAGCCTTTACAGTGTAAAAAACCCCAGAAGATTTATTTTTGTCAACGGAATAACCATCTGATTGGAATTAGAAAAGAAAGAGGGGGGGGGGGGGGGGGTTGAGCAACATTAACTGCAATATTATAAGATATATGATATATAAGAGTTTAACATTTACGGATAATGTTGGGTGACCTGTGGTCTCCCCTATGATTTTATTATTCCATGTACGGTTATAATTTCTTTATAACACAGTGCCTAACATCTGATCTCCTTCCTAATAGTAAGCGACTCAGAGTAAACGACGCCCAGTCTCTGGATTTGCAGATCTCCAACAAGCAGTGGAAGGATGAAGATCTTGCCCCCTACTACCCCTACCTTTTCATTTCGCAAGGACTTTTCACCAATCCTTTAACATAATGGAATAATTATTTGTTAATAAATTATTTCATGTCTCCTTTGTCTTCCTTATGAGGTTACATGCTTCAATATGCGACCTAATCACTTTAACACATTTTAGTAAACCCCTGATTTTATTTATCTTACACAGAAGATGTTCCCCCTGTATTGCAAAGTTTGGGTCTGCAAGGATTCTCCTCCCCTTTCCCCGGAATTAACACATCAAATTCGTAAACAAATCAAAACTACATTTAAAAAAAAGAAATAAAACTTTAAAAAAATGTTCCAGTTACTATTTTCTTTTGGGATACATATACTGTATTTGAAGACAAGCAACTTGACTAGTCTTCGAAAGAAGAATTCGGAATAAATGTGCACTTTTTTCCGTGTCAAGAAATTAGGGTTGCAACTTTTTAGGAGAGGATTTGAAAAATAATTCTAATCATGCCATGATTTTAAATTATTGCCTACTTACAACTTTCACATCGTAATAATGTACAATATAAGATTACCTTTCTCTCATTCATGTAAAACAATTTGTGAAGTATGAAATCCTTATTGATGTACAATATAAGACTTTCGCTTGTTTCCATAATCTTTATGCAGATACCAGAGGTAACAAAAAGTTAATAAGACCAGAGGTCACTTTATATTGTACATCAAAATGAGACCAGATGTCATCTTCTGTTCTACATCATATGGGGGACCAGAGGCCACCTTATTTTGTACATCAGTAGGGGGACCAGGGGTCACCTTATATTGTACATCAGAAGGGGACATTAGTATGGGGACCAGAGGTCATCTTTTATTGTACATAAGTAGGGGGACCAGTGGTCACCTTTTATTGTACATCAGTAGGGGGACCAGAGGCTATCTTATATTGTACATCAGTAGGGGGACCAGAGGTCACCTTATACTGTACATCAGTAGGGGGACCGGGAGTCACCTTATATTGTACATCAGTAGGGAGACCATAGGTCACCTTATATTGTACATCGGTAGGGGGACCAGGGGTCACATTATATTGTACATAAGTAGGGGGACCAGAGGCTATCTTATATTGTACATCAGTGGGGGGGACCAGAGAACACCCTATATTGTACATCATTAGGGGAAATCAGTAGGGGGACTAGAGGTCACATTATATTGTATATAAGTAGGGGAACAAAAGGTAATCTTATATTGTACATCAATAGGGGGACCAGTGAACATCAGTAAGGGGACCAGAGGTCACCTTACCGGTATTTTGTATATCGGTAGGGGGGACCAGGGTAGTAGAGTAGGGGTAAAGTAGGGGGCTACTCGTCGTAAACCGGAAGCCGGATTTTGCTGTTTTCGGTTTAAAAATTATGGTACATATAACATCAGCAAAAATGTAAACAACGTCTACGTATAAAGATGATTGAGGGTATTTTTGTGCAAGGATTGAGATTCATACAGTATGTAGCACAAAATTGAATCGATTTAAAACACAAGTGCGAGGTCAAATGCCAGACATGCACTTCAGATGCGGTATATTTTTTGCCTAGGAGGTTATACTGATATTAGACGTTTATGATTGCATTGGTACATCTCAAATTTTTCTGATACATATGTACAGAAAACGTGGTGAATAATTTGCTATTATGTCATTAAATAAAACTTTTCGTTTATTGTTTTCATTTATGCACAATTTGTATGCTGTTCAGATGGGATTTCCTACTTTCGTTTTTGACGGCAAATTTTCTACATACGAACTCTTCTTCTTCTTCTTCCAGTAATGTGCCTGGCACCAATGTTGGGCATTATCGCACATGAACTCAGGTACTCAGTTATAATTAAAATAACCAACAACACATGTTACTCATGATATATTTGCAATTTTAGACATAATTTTGATTGAAAGACATTGTATATCTTGCTTATGATTTTTTTATAACTAGTAATAAGCATCCAGGAAAGTCGGATCATCAGTAGTGGACATGTTCACAGTATATAATGAATAAGAAATTAAATTGAGAATAAAATTTATGTTTGTGGTTAGGAAAGGGTGTGTAAATAATGATAAAATTGTTCTTAAAAAGAATATTTCACTTTTTAGCTGATTTATAAATATCTTTGTCAACATAAAAGGCTTGAGCTATTGAACTGTGATGGGGGTACCTTTATGTTTTACCCCATATCTCGGTGAAAAAACAGATGACCAGTACATTTATCATGCCTATAAGATACTTCAAGCATTGGTTGCTATAAATAACGACAAAAAAATCTGGGTAAACAAATTAATTATTCTAAAAGAGAGCTTTATTTGAGTTTAGAGCTCTGTTTCTTTGTTAGTAAAATGAGATTAATTCTTCAATATTTTCTTAGTTTTAAGCAGAAATGTGTACCGTTAACCTGAAATTATTAAATATAATCCTTATCCTTGTAATTTATGTTCAAAAGAATTTATTTGCCATGTGCTATGACATAAAATGTAGACAGTCTTTATATCAGTGATGATTTTGTTTTTTCTACAAGAGGGTACATGAGTGTTTCACACCCTATCTCAGTAAAAATATAGATTATCTCTCTACTTTTTGTGCTTTTGAAGTAGATAAAGTATCTATTAATGTAAATCAGGACAAAAATTGCACCGTTATCCAATTAATTCAACGAGTAGGGACCTACCTTAAAAAAATATATAGGTTTTGACGCTACTTTTCAATACGTTTTTCTATTTCATTACATATTTTTATTGATTTGATTGTCGAAGTTATTGTGGTATCTCATCAAGTACTTCTTCCTATCCCCCCCTTTGAAATATATATAATATATAAACTATGGCCTTCTCATCATTACATATGTAGATTAAAAAAAATAATTCCGGAGAGGTCAATGTGTCGGGCTTTATTATGTATAGCCTTATTGTTTTCATGCCCCTTGGGCGGAACGTTAAATCCTTTTTTGTACAATATATCTTTACAATAAAAAATGTTCCATATATTTCATACATTGTAAGAATTAACGATTTTAAGAATTATATAGAAGTTTGTTTTACAAACCTGATGGGAAATGAATGTTGTCTAGTTCATTACAAATTGATTTGGTGACACGATCAATAGCTCTAGAAACGCTTGATCGCGATATGCCATGCAGGTCACCATACTCAGAAAAAAGGAGGCTTTGGCAAGGTATCTTATGGTCACCAGCACCTACAAGTTTCATAACAGGGTTTTCAAACTTTTCACACGAAAATCTTCCATGGATAAGGATAAGTTTAATGATATGTCGGGAACTGAGAGAGAGAGAGAGAGAGAAAATTTACCGAGATGATCATTAAACAGATGAACGATCTGTTTTTATTGTCCATCGTTCCTAAGGCGATATCGAAGGAATGGTCGTGTAATTAGAAACGTACAGAACATGTATAATTATTTAAGTCAGGGCTCATAGGAAGCAATTTCAGTTGTGGGGGAGGGGGGGGTATATCAACTAATAAAATATAGGCAAAATTATGGGGGACGCCTTCGGTTCCTGCGGCTTTGCAACCAGAACATAGTAGTTTAACTTCAAAATGTATTTCTTTATTTTTTTTAAGTGATCAACGATGAACCTCTACACAGGACTTAACATTTTTATGAATTGAAAATAAAAAGAATATATACACAATGCTACAGAAAAAGTTGTTCATGTTTATAATGTATAACAGACACCCTGACGTTACTTATTCTTCTTTAAATGAAAAAAAAATACATTACTTATTATTTGGTAGGGGTATGTTATTTTTATTAAAAGAAAAATAGGTAACGCTAGTGTGCATGTGATTATAAAACAGTCTCTCTCTCTCTCTATCTCTATCTCATAAAGAGAGATAACTCTAAGTTGTGTGTTGGGACTGCAAAGGGTAAATAACTCATGGATATATGCAAACATATGACCTGTGTGTACGCAGGAAGAGAGTGACTTTGTTTGTTGGCCTCTCAACGTCCCCTCTCACCAACTCTACAAAACGATAGAGGAAATGACAAGGAAGACGATATCTTTCGATAACTTCCTCATCATTCAGAAAATCAAGCGGATTGGTCCTGTCCCGAATAACACGTGGTCTAGGCAGTTTTCTCCCATTTGAAGGTACGTTTTCGTCTACTAGTAGTAATAGTGACGCCATATTGTTTGTGTTTACGAGTACGCGAGGTTATCTGTACGAGAGCATAGGACCACTCGTAGAGTTACGATCAAGTTTAATCGTAACTCGCAAATCGTTACTCTTAGTGAAACGCTCTTACGTGCAACGTTCAAGTTTACGTCTACGTTTACGATCTACGAACTGTTAGTGAAACGGTCGCCAGAGCCTTCAGGTCAGTTTTACGTTTGTCACTAGATGGACCAGGGGTAAACTAATATTGTACATCAGTAGGGGACATCAGCATGGGGATCATGGATCACCTTTTATTGTGCATAAGTAGAGGGGCAGAGGTCATCTTATATTGTACATCAGTAGGGGGACAGGAGGTCACCTTATATTGCACTTACATCAGTGATGGGACCAGAGGACACCTTATATTGTACATCAGTAGGGGCACCATAGATCTTTTTATACATCTCTTCCCTACATCAGTAGGGGGACTGGAGGACACCTTATATGGTACATCAATAGGGGGACAAGGGGTCACCTTATATTGTACATCAGCAAGGGAACCAGAGGTCACCTTATATTGTACATCAGAAGGCGGACCAGAGGACACCTTATATTGTACATCAATAAAGGGACCAGGGGTCACCTTATATTGTACATCAGTAGGAGGACCAGAGGTCACCTTATATTGTACATCAGGAGACGGAGCAGGGGTCATCTTATATTTTACATCAGTAGGGGACATTAGTAAGGGGACTAGAGATCACCATATATTGTACATAAGTAGAGGGATCAGAGGTCACCTTATATTGTACTTCAGTATGGGGACCAGTGGTCACCTTATATTGTACATAAGTAGGGGGCCAGAGGTCATCTTATATTGTACATCAGTAAGGGGACCAGAGTAAACCTTATATCGTACTTCACATCAGTGGGGGGAACACAGGACATCTTATATTGTACATCAGTAGGGGGACTAGAGATCATTTTATATTGTACATCAGTAGGGGGACCAGAGGTCACCTTATACTGTACATCAGTAAGGGGACCAGAGGATACCTTATATTGTACATCAGTAGGGGGAGTCCAGAGGTCACCTTTTACTGTACATCAGTAGGGGGACCAGAGAATACCTTATCTTGATCACAAGTGGGGGGACCAGAAGTTATCTTATATGTTACATCATTAGAGGGACCAGAGCTCACCTTATATTGTATATCAGTAGGGGGCCAGAGCCTTCAGGTTAGTTTTACGTTCGTCACTAGATGGACCAGGGGTAAACTAATATTGTACATCAGAAGGGGGACCAGAGGTCACCTTATATTGTGCATAAGTAGAGGGGCAGAGGTCATCTTATATTGTACATCAGTAGGGGGACCAGAGGTCACATTATATTGCACTTACATCAGTGGGTGGACCAGAGGACACCTTATATTGTACATCAGTAGGGGCACAAGAGATCTTTTTTATATTGTACATCAGTAGGGGGACCGGAGGACACCTTATATTGTACATCAATAGGGGGACAAGGGGTCACCTTATATTGTACATCAGCAAGGGGACCAGAGTTCACCTTATATTGTACATCAGAAGGCGGACCAGAGGACACCTTATATTGTACATCAATAAAGGGACCAGGGGTCACCTTATATTGTACATCAGTAGGAGGACCAGAGGTCACCTTATATTGTACATCAGGAGACGGAGCAGGGGTCATCTTATATTTTACATCAGTAGGGGACATTAGTAAGGGGACTAGAGATCACCATATATTGTACATAAGTAGAGGGATCAGAGGTCACCTTATATTGTACTTCAGTATGGGGACCAGTGGTCACCTTATATTGTACATAAGTAGGGGGCCAGAGGTCATCTTATATTGTACATCAGTAAGGGGACCAGAGTAAACCTTATATCGTACTTCACATCAGTGGGGGGAACACAGGACATCTTATATTGTACATCAGTAGGGGGACTAGAGATCATTTTATATTGTACATCAGTAGGGGGACCAGAGGTCACCTTATACTGTACATCAGTAAGGGGACCAGAGGATACCTTATATTGTACATCAGTAGGGGGAGTCCAGAGGTCACCTTTTACTGTACATCAGTAGGGGGACCAGAGAATACCTTATCTTGATCACAAGTGGGGGGACCAGAAGTTATCTTATATGTTACATCATTAGAGGGACCAGAGCTCACCTTATATTGTATATCAGTAGGGGGCCAGAGCCTTCAGGTTAGTTTTACGTTCGTCACTAGATGGACCAGGGGTAAACTAATATTGTACATCAGAAGGGGGACCAGAGGTCACCTTATATTGTGCATAAGTAGAGGGGCAGAGGTCATCTTATATTGTACATCAGTAGGGGGACCAGAGGTCACATTATATTGCACTTACATCAGTGGGTGGACCAGAGGACACCTTATATTGTACATCAGTAGGGGCACAAGAGATCTTTTTTATATTGTACATCAGTAGGGGGACCGGAGGACACCTTATATTGTACATCAATAGGGGGACAAGGGGTCACCTTATATTGTACATCAGCAAGGGGACCAGAGTTCACCTTATATTGTACATCAGAAGGCGGACCAGAGGACACCTTATATTGTACATCAATAAAGGGACCAGGGGTCACCTTATATTGTACATCAGTAGGAGGACCAGAGGTCACCTTATATTGTACATCAGGAGACGGAGCAGGGGTCATCTTATATTTTACATCAGTAGGGGACATTAGTAAGGGGACTAGAGATCACCATATATTGTACATAAGTAGAGGGATCAGAGGTCACCTTATATTGTACTTCAGTATGGGGACCAGTGGTCACCTTATATTGTACATAAGTAGGGGGCCAGAGGTCATCTTATATTGTACATCAGTAAGGGGACCAGAGTAAACCTTATATCGTACTTCACATCAGTGGGGGGAACACAGGACATCTTATATTGTACATCAGTAGGGGGACTAGAGATCATTTTATATTGTACATCAGTAGGGGGACCAGAGGTCACCTTATACTGTACATCAGTAAGGGGACCAGAGGATACCTTATATTGTACATCAGTAGGGGGAGTCCAGAGGTCACCTTTTACTGTACATCAGTAGGGGGACCAGAGAATACCTTATCTTGATCACAAGTGGGGGGACCAGAAGTTATCTTATATGTTACATCATTAGAGGGACCAGAGCTCACCTTATATTGTATATCAGTAGGGGGCCAGAGCCTTCAGGTTAGTTTTACGTTCGTCACTAGATGGACCAGGGGTAAACTAATATTGTACATCAGAAGGGGGACCAGAGGTCACCTTATATTGTGCATAAGTAGAGGGGCAGAGGTCATCTTATATTGTACATCAGTAGGGGGACCAGAGGTCACATTATATTGCACTTACATCAGTGGGTGGACCAGAGGACACCTTATATTGTACATCAGTAGGGGCACAAGAGATCTTTTTTATATTGTACATCAGTAGGGGGACCGGAGGACACCTTATATTGTACATCAATAGGGGGACAAGGGGTCACCTTATATTGTACATCAGCAAGGGGACCAGAGTTCACCTTATATTGTACATCAGAAGGCGGACCAGAGGACACCTTATATTGTACATCAATAAAGGGACCAGGGGTCACCTTATATTGTACATCAGTAGGAGGACCAGAGGTCACCTTATATTGTACATCAGGAGGGTAACGGCACCCGTTGTAGTTAGTTACATGTACATATTTTTATTCGCTGCGTTGCTTTCCATATGCATGTTCATTCAGTAGAATTAATGTAATATGTATACATTGAAAGTCTAAGAACAAAATAAAATCTGTCTGTTGATTGCGCCAAATAAAATCAATGTTAAAGTTATCGTCCCATTTACCCCTCTAAAAATTCAAGTGTTAGTAGTCCTTGACTTCTAAATTATCTTCACACTTACGACTTTTCAAACAAATTTCGATCACAGATCTGCGAGTTCAACGGGTATGGGGAGTCCGCCTTTTCCAGAGGGGAATACAAGGTCACTTTTATTTTGAAAATTCCGGCGAGAATCCGCGCATGAATAAAAAAAGATAAGAAATAAACACATAAAGAAAATAAAAAAAAGAAAATAAAGGACTGATTGTTGGTTTACGCCTTTTACGTGAATTGTCACTTATATTAGACGTAATAAGCTGAAAGGGAAAAAATGTCTAATAGTTATTTTATTGAATTAGTATGATACTGGTCATTTGAAAGCAGATATACGCGAATTTCTTTTTTCTTAAAATCCGTAAACTATATTTTTTGTGCTCTGCATACCGGATCGATATTCACGACGTCAAGCGTGACGTCGCGATAATTTATGACGTTCTTAAAAATGCTACATTTTTCAATATAAAAGCAATTATCTACAGTTAAATTACGAAAAAATGAACCCGAACACATATCTTTTTTACATAGATTTATTTCAAATCAATTCTATTTTAAAATACCAAAGGATAAACAATTTCGTCTGCGCGATTTAAAAGTTATTGATATTTCTATGCCCCCCTTCGAAGAAGGGAATGCATATTGCTTTGCTGCTGTCCGTCAGTCCGTCGTTCTGTCGGTCCACTTAGTTTCCGTTCATTTTCTTCACAACTGTTGCACATACTGAAATGAAATTTGGTATACAGATTTATCAGAAGAATATCTAGGCCAAGTTCTGTTTTGGGTACGATTGTGCCATTTTTAGCTCACCTGAGCCGAAGGCTCAAGTGAGCTTTTCTGATCAAATTTTGTCCGTCGTGCGTCCGTATGTCCGTCTGTCTGTCAGTCTGTCCGTCTGTAAACTTTTCACATTTTCGACTTCTTCTCAAGAACCACTAGGCCAATTTTGACCAAACTTGATACAAAGCATCCTTGGGTAAAGGGAAATTTAAATTGTAAAAAAAAAAGGGCCAAGTCCCCTCACAAGGGGAAATAATCAAGAAAAGACAAAAAAAGGGTGGAATCATTAAAAAATCTTCTTCTCAAGAACCACTGGGCCAGAAAAGCTGAAACTTATGTACAAGGATCCTGGGGTAGTGTTGATTTCAAAATGTCTAAATTATGATCAGTGGGGTAGGGTGGGGATGCATTGTGTATTACAAGGAGGAAATCTGGTAAAGAACAGAATGGTCAAAGCTTCTGAGGTGAGCGATGTGGCCCATGGGCCTCTTGTTTACAGAGTTATGCCCTTTGGACTTAGAAAAATTATATAATCTATCCATTTGTCCTTAAGGAGATATGAGTGGACATGTATCCAGTTAAAGATAATTAATGAGCTAAGTGTGGGATCTCTGATCATGTGTTATCTATATCTCCTGAGAATTAGACAACAGAAGGAAAGATCTCTCTTCTCTAATTCTCTTAATTGTAATTTATTGCCTGTCAAAACATTTATTTACCAGCCTTTTTAAAAAAAAAGAACGTGATTGTTAATAATAAAAATTAATTTTATTCTTTATGTTATAGTGTATTTATATGGGTTTTTTTTTAACAGTCAATTTACAGTGTCATGTCGCACAAAGATGACAAACAGTTCAAATTCATATTTTCAATGTAATAAGAACAATGTAATGAATCTAAAGTCAAGAAGAAAGAAAATGAAGAATGTTTCATTAGCTACAACAAATTCAATCTTGCATTTAAAAGAAATAATTTTTACATGTCAATGCATGCACCCTATATTATTGTTCAAGATACCCATAGGAACAATAAATAATGATAAAATTTTGGAGAGAAAAGACCATGATTCCCAAAAGGTTTGATGATGGCTCCTTGAAGTTGGGAGAATTTCACACCTGTTACATGTATTTATACACAAAGCTTTCAAACTTTGCAAAAGTATACATCTAAAGTAGATGTGTTGCGGCCTATTTCAAGGACACTGTGACCTTTAATTTAAGTGAATTTTTAAAAAAAAATTTAAGTCTTATAAATTTTAAATTTCATAATCCTAAAAAATGTAAAAATATAGTTGTATCCTTAATAAAAAAAAATGTTAAATTAAGTAAAACATATTTTTTCATCATAAACTTTACAGCAATCTGTAACAAATGTCAATGTTTTGAGAGGAATTCAGTTTGTCCCATGGGCATAATTATCAAGCACTGGTCAAGAAGAATTTTGATAGCAGAAATGTGCATGTCAAATTAGAGAGAAATTAACGAGTTTATCGTCAGGAGCTAATTGGTAATCTCTAGATCTGATCATACAACTGCTTAATTTATCTCTTGGGAGTTGGGCAAAAAGAAATGGCCTCATAGTTGTTTGTGTTAATTAAGAGTTCTTGATGGCTGTAGTCCAGATAAAGATCATTCAATCGGTGTAATGTATTTAAACATATTGATGTTTTAGTGTATGATTAAAACTAAATTAGCATTGTATAATATATACATGTGTTCATTGAAAAATAAATTTACATCTCAATTTTTATATGCTAGTATTTGGAACAAATTGCAGTCATGTCTCTCTTAGAATTTGATAGTCTAAAGAATAATTTATTTTTGATTTTTTTTATTAGACTAGCATTTCCATTATTTCATGAAATATGCAATAAACAAGTTAAAGCTGCATGCATATGGATATTTGTAAAGCTCTAACACAGCCAGTTTAGAATTATATGATGTATTATTTGTTATATTTAATCCCTACACTGTAATTCTCTTAGAGATGTATGTAAAATATTTTAAACATGATAAGAAATGGAAATTTAATCATTGAAATTTGTGTCTATCTGTTAATCAAGGCTACCTGATTTTCTTGCACCCTAACCAATTTATTATTATTATTGAACAATATTTGACGGGCGTATCATGCTGTGGCGGGGCACTAACTTTATTGACAGAGTTATGCCCCTTGGACTTAAAAAGAATTCCACTTATTTGCAGTTTCAGTTCATTTTCTCTGCAGAGTTTGCACATATTTAAATGAAATTTAGTATACAGATTTTTCAGCTGAATTTCTAGGTCAGGTTTTGTGTTGGGTAGGATTGCATAATTGTAGACAGAGTTATGCCCTTTTGGACTTGGAAAAAATTCAAATTTGGAGGGGGGGGGGGGCATAAGTGTTTTACAAACATCTCTTGTTTAAATCAAAACCTTGCCTGAAAACAAGCCAAAAACGACGTTTTTCCTATACAATTCAATGGAATACCGTTGAAAATGTAACTACAACAATCTATATCATTTTTTTTCTTTTATTTTTGTTACGGTCTTAAAAATGTTTATGATACATTGTTTTATATCTATAGTCTTACAAATAAATTGTACAGTGTATAATTATTTATCACCAACTATTTAATTTTCAAAATCAAAAATTGTCAATGATTCTAGTCTTGTTATAGATATAAAATTGATAGATAATCGTATTGTGTTTGGTTTAAGTGTTGAGTATCATATGAAAAAATGTAATACAAAAAAAACTTAAATATGCTGCCGTTTGAAACTGTTAACGATCTTTAATACGCTGTAGTTTGAAACTTTTGACAAGCTTTAATTAGCTTTTACTTGATATTGTTAACAATCATTGATAGGCTGCCGTCTGATGTTGTTAACGATCTTTAATACCTTGCCGTTTGATACTTAACAAACTTTAATAGGCTTTCACTGTACCTTAATTGTAAGATTTCTTAATGTATAAAATTGTTCCTATACAAACCGTATTTCTTCTGACAAAATATATTACTTTTCTTTACAATCTTTCGTTTTTCTTTTTGTCTAGAAGACATCAGCGCTGCAGTGCACACCTGGGATTCTTCGTTGTTCTTCATTGCAATATTATACACTACCTTCTCAATAAATGTTTGATAAATATATGGTTATCATAACAAAAGGTCCAAGGCTCACCCGAATAACTTTAACCATGCGATCCTTCACCAAATCTTTCCCTTTGCAAAACCTATTGAGACCCCATCCTTCCCCCGGGGTCATGCATTTGACAATTTATGGTATTTACGTCCCCAGATGCTACCAGTATCACCTATCTGGTCGAATGGTTCTTGAGAAAAAGTATTTTTTTAGAAAAAGATTTTTCCTGTAATTTGATGTAAAACATAGATTCCTTATTGTGGCCCTACAATACCCCTGTAGGTCATGAATTGAAAAAAGTAGAATCTACACTGCAGAAAACAGAAAACAGAAAAGTTTAACATAAGTTCCAGCTCTCCTGGCTCATTGGTTCTTGAGAAGAAAATGTTTTAAGATTTTTCTTATATTTTTTAATCTTTAAATTTGGTTCCCCTTTTGTGGCCCCATTCTACTCCTGGGAGTCATGATTTAAAATATTTAGACTATACGCTACTTCAGGATGCTTCCACGTGTGTTTCAGCTTTCCTGGAGTAGTGAATCTTAAAAGGATTTTTTTTTAAAAAATCCTTTATATTTTGATGTAAAACTCGGATCACCTATTATGGACCTCCCCTATGCCCGCAGTGGTCATACATTGAATAACTTAAACTCTACACTATTCAAGGATGTTTCCTTGTAAGCTTCAGCTTTTCTAACCCATTGATTTCTTGAGATTTTAAAAGATTATTTCAACGTTATATTAGGATTCCCTATTGTGGCCCCTCACTACCCCTGGGGGTCATGGTTGTAACAATTTAGAATTTACACTTCCCAGGGATGCTTTCATTTAAGTTTCAGTTTTTATGGCCTAGTGGGTTTGTGAAGAGTATTTTTAAGATCCCATCCTATTTTTTTCTTGATTATCGACCTAGTAAGGAGGATGTGGCTTTCATTTTAAGAATTTAAACATCCCTTTGCCCATTGATGCTTTGTTCCAAGATTGATTAAATTTAGCCCAGTGGTTCTTGAGAAGAAGTTGAAAATGTGAAAGGTTTACAGATGCAAAATGTGCAAAAAGGTGGGACATTCCTCGGGAGATGAGTCTTGTGACCAGTACCCAGAGGTCTCCCCGAAAGTCGTCTCGTTTGCAGGAGCAGCTGGTGCATTGTCTCCTATCCATGATGGTTTTTGAGTCAAATCATCTGAACATGCTTTTTGTTAAAGCTATCAGGAGCGGGGACATACCCAAGGTCAACACAATCCAATCTATGTCTTCTGATCTTGATGCAAAACAGATTGGTAAGATGATGTTGTCCTCTGACAGCCTCCAATCCAATAAAGATTCTGTATTGACCGAAATAATCGAGGTCAAATTTGATCATGTGTCAGATTTTCGAGAGGCTCTTGTTAACAAAAAGGTCGACAACCTTCGTTGAAGCTACCTATGATGATTCTTGGTCATCCGGGTTGGACAAAGACGATACAATCAACAAAGTTCTATCAGCATGGCCTGGTCGAAATCCTTGGAAATGACCTTATTTCTCACACAAGCAACAAAGTTTGTAATTCCCAGTGTTCGAGTTCCTCACCGTGCACTAACAAGAGAGAATCTTAGCCTGACATATCCTGTATGCTATCCGAGTTTTAAGTTCCGGAAAACGAAACAACGCTGGATCTCGCAAAAATTCACAAAACAGTCTCAAACCAAGACTCAAAATGACAATTAAAATTATATTATGTGAGAAGCTTCTATTTACTGCTTTCTAAAAAAGACTTGAGTGTGAACAGTTCTTTGGATCAAATCTTTGAAATATACTATTATTTATATTTTTTTTAAATCTGAGATTACTTAAAATGGCTTTGTTTTACATATTTTATTTCGAGAAATACAAGATATTTTAATTCTTAAGAAATAAGTCGGTTTGCGAAACACTGATACGCTCGTATGACAATATAGCGAATATGAAACATATTTACAAATTAAATATGTTGGTATACAAAGTAAGATCTGATAGAAATACAAATGTGAACAAAAGAGAAAGCAAGCTCACACACCCCACGCTCCCAAAAATTCGAAAAAAGGAATCGGAATTTCCTGTAATATATGCACATCTACACATTGTGTCCCTAATACCTACGTTCAAAAGTGCCGAAATTTCCAGAAAATAAAGGGACAGGAATTTCCTAAAAGTAAGCACATCAGGCCTCGGGGTCAGAGGTTCTGGTGTTAGTTGGGGGCTCTATTGATTATAAAGTAAAAATGAATAAATTCTTTGAAAATCTTGTTGTTCTCTTCTCCTAAGTATTAAAATAACTTACAAAGTTATAATGAGCAAGAATGTCTCTTCCAAAATTGTGAATTTCATGACCCCATGGTGGTGGGTTCTGATGTTAGGTTGGGGCTCTGTTGATAATATAGTGAAAAACATTTACTCTTTCAAAATCTTCTCTGCTCCTATGTTTTAAAAAACTTACCAAGAACATGGTTATTTTGAATAAGGTTGGCTCGTCCAAAATTGTGAATTTTATGGCGCCATGGTCAGGGGATCTGGTGTAAGGGCGGGCTCTATATTGTATTCATAGTGAAAATGCATAAATTCCATAAAAAATCTTCTCTTCTGCTCCTGGGTATTAAACCAATGAACTATGTAGTACATTGTTAAGATGAAGAAGGATGCATCTTTCTAGTTTATGAATTTCAAGCTAACTTGAAAAAATGTCTGATAAGATACCTCATTTAAAAAAAAACATATTAACATATTAGAAAGCAGTAATACATCAATGACAAAGTCTAGATAAAAATATATATTATTGACGAGCGTCTCGTCTGTCCTTGAATAGAATTATCTCTAAAAATTGAACTAGATACTGTACTACCAGGTACTTTTTCCGTCCTCATTACTCAGATGATATTACGCATGTTGACAAAAATTCTCTTTACAAGCTATTGTTACATTTACAAAATATATTTTACAAATTTAGAAAAATGAAAGACAGAAATATAATTATTTTATATCCGTTGCTCTTATTTCAACTGAAGTATTCATGTCTGCATATCGTACAAAGTTTTCCGAAGTTTGCATACTAAATTTACGCTCCACATATTATACACTGAACATGTAATATGTGGTAATACATTGTGATTGTTGCGATCTCTATGTACTCTATGCAATGAATAGAAACAAACGTTTTTTGGGCGATTCAAATTTCTTCATACAAAGACAACTTTTTTTAAATGTTAATTTATAGGCCTATATATTTTTAAAAATATATTGAGGCAATGAATATTGTGAACTCAGATCCGTAGGAAAATACATATTCGAACAAAATATTGAATGAAAATTACCAAATTTAAGTCTAAAGAAGTTTCTTAATTTATATATAGCTTGAAATATCAATAAGTATAATAAATAGAAATGCAGAGCAAGCATAAAATCGTTCGCAGAAATCTTTATTATTATGTCAATCATAAAGCATGATCAGTATGGCAAGACTGAAGCTGACGCACATTTGCTGTGGGTACGTGTATTTAAAATATTGCAATTCTTTTTTTTTCTTTGAGAAAATGTTTTTTTCTATTAAAGATTGCATATTTTGTGGTGTTGTCATTTGTTTACATAACACCAAGATTCTGCAAATCGTGAAATAAAAACATTTTACCAAATCACATCACAGCCTCCAATTCAGTATTTGAAATAGGATCGGCGTCAATTACTTTGAAATGCAATTAAATACTCTTTCTAATACTTTGATGAATTTGTCAATTTCTTGCAATAATTATTACAATTACACTGTAAATTGATTTTCTTCAAATGTAATTAATTATTCTTAATTTCTTTGACAAATGTGGTTTATAGCATTTCAAAATAACTTAAAAAAATATATTAAAAAGCATACGATACAGTCAAAGTATATCCTCGAGTGAGTTTGCAAGATTCCAGTTCCCCAAGACCATGTCTATTTCCCGAGGCGTAGACCTTAAGCTTTATCATAAATGAAAAATATATTTCTTCTTGCTCACTCAAAGCGATCTTCAAATGTCATAGAGATCTTGGACATTTCTATCCAACGAGAATGATAAGAACCTAATCTGACTGTAAACTGAGAGAACGTTTCAACATTTTCGGGACGAAACTTTCTTTCTACCTTCATCATTTCATATTTAAATTTCCAATGTCTTTGTCTGAGATAAAATTACAAATTGTAAATGTACTTTATTTCCCCATCAATATATTGGCGCGGTTCCAAAAGAACACATGCAGGGCGGGACAAACCACAGGCACCTGAAGTATGGATAACAACCCCACTTTTTAAATTAAAAAACAATTTAAGAGTGTATAATATCTCAAAAATATAAAATTTCCCCGTCAAACTCATCTATATGTCGTTATATGCAAGCAGATTGTACTTTTTTCTCACGTTTAAAGAATGGCCCTCTTCGGTATAATAAAAATACGTGTATTTTTATTATACCGAATAGCGCCATTTTTGAGATATTAGACATGCATCTCATTTATGACGTCATTTTTGCCGAATGGTAAACTTCCGTGCAATATACTTTCCTGATTTATCAAAGCCATATACTTAACTAATATTTAAGTCAGTTTCAAAACTTTTTGATGACATTACATTTTTAGGGCACAATAAAGCTAAACCATACCTTCTTCTTTATTATTTTTTTGGTAATTTGATAAAGGAAAAAAGTATATCTTAATTATAAAATAAATGAGAAAGTTTTCTTTAGATTTAGTACTCGTGTATCACTACTTTGACCCTTCCACACTAAGAGAAAGGTTAAAAAAACAACAGCATTGATTTAAGATTTTCTTCTTGAGTCCAGTCATTTTACTGCCCCCCCCCATTCCCCTTCAAGAACCAAGACTTACTAGAACTTAAGAATTTTACAATTAAATTTATTTATCAATAATAAATACAAGTACGTTATTTACAATCCTGATCATAAACCTGTGTGATCGAATTGTTTAATTTAACAGCGGTCTTCACGTAGGCCCACGGTTCCTCTTTATTTTTGTGGTCTACCTTAAACCCCTTTAAGTGAGATAAATCTGTTTCCCATACTTATGTTTGTGTTTTGTCATAGTTAAAATCTCATTTCCCTTTGTGCAGGAGTCATATCCCGCTCAACATAGTGTTTCTTAATAATTTGGTGCTCTAAAGTACCGCCAAACGTCACCATTTTCACAATATTTAATTCAAAGTTCTTTGGCAAAAATCGTCATAGATTTGTCATTATCGAAGTCAAAATAATGATTTCTTTTACATACAGGTACATCACATAATAGAGTATTTATGTAGGTATATAAATTATGTGACATTTTATATCCGTTTAGTCTGATAACAAAGAAAACTCAATTAACAGCGTTACATGTATTTGAAAAAGTCAGAAAATTGTCATTCGCCAACTACCTATATTCAACACTCTTCAAATGCTGATTTTATATGAAAATGGCATTACAGGGCTATAATATTTTGTCAAAATATCAAAAAAAAAAATCTTCCAACAGGATTAAAAAATATTAGTTTTCATTGAATAGTATTTGAAATATTCATACAGAGAGCGTTCTTCTGGGACAACCCTCGTATAATGCACAATGTAATAGTATTACTCATCACATATTATATTTTGAGCAATACGTTTTCATTAAATTTGCTTTATAGTGCGAAAAATTGGCTCTTTCCGTGCAATCCTATACTAGATGGACCTGTGCTTTGAGACAGTCTGTTAAAATATCTGGATGGTAGATCTTCTCTAAAATTGGCATGTGACATTAAATTAAGGGGTTTCCCTTAGTAGTTTACACAAAATAAAACCCCAGTCGGCTCCTTTAATTGCTTCCTTACGGTGTAAACATGGGAACAACGTACCGTTGGTTTAAAGTTAGTTTTTTTGCTCTTTTATAATAAGAAATTAACTTGCCATTTAATCAAAAATTGTAGCATTGAATGCAATCGTTCGACTTGTCAGTGATGAAATTCTTTCTGAAACATGCTGTCTTAGGATGTACAATGTGACACAGTCTCGGCAAATCTAGACAAAGATAAAATTGTATCCAAAAAGCAAATTATAGTGATCTCTGTATAAAAAAAATCTCTCAATTTTTTTCCATTTAGTGTTTATAGATAATGAGCAGTATTAAAGTTCAAAGTCGATTAAACCTAGTCCGAAAACCTGACGTTTTCCTGGCTTTTTTTACAGTTTTGATATTTTACATGCCAGGAAAACGTCAGAACCGGCGCCATCATGAAAACTGGAAATTTTGCCTTCTCCAACCGGAGTTCAATTTTGGAACTTGCAAACCTAACTAAATGCGGAAATCAGCATTTATCAAATGCACAATGCCTCTAGTACTCACTAATATCGATGGAAAGAAAATATCACTCCACATTAAGCTATAGAACTTGCAAGATTTTAAAATGCACGAAATGAATACAAATCTCGACAGTGTGATAAAATCGTTTAAACCAATTGTTTATTAAACAAGAGGCCAATGGGCCTCATAGGTCACCTCAGCATTATGCAACAACTTTCCTGCAGTGATTAAATTTGATCCATGTTTTAAGCCAGATGCTATAGCATTTACAATTTTGATCATCATAACTATACACTTAGCAGTTGCTTAGTTTGGTTACTTAATACCCATAGTCAGGGTAGGGGAATAAAAAAATGCATTTCAATAAATCAGTAATATTCAGCAATAATCAGTAGTGACGCTACCACACATGAACCCTGACTCTTAGGCCTATATCCACACATTGCACAATTTTTGAAAAGGCATCCTTGCTTTTCAAAATTATTTGATTAATACCAAGGGGCAGATTTCAAACAATTAATTCATTTTCAGTATATAAGTACAGCCCCCCCCGTCTATGGTACAACTGACCCTGGGGCCTTGAAATTCACAATTCTTGATGATTAGGGCCCTTGCTCATAAATATATAGGTAGTTCATCTGCTTGATACCCAGGAGCAGAGTAGAAAATATTCAAAGATTTAATGTTTTTCAATATAAATGTATAATCAATAGAGCCCTGCCCTTACACCAGAACCCCTGACCCTGAGGCCATAAAATTCACAATTTTGGTAGAGGCACTCTTGCTCATCATAACTATGTACTTAGTTAGTTTATTTAATACATAGGAGCAGAGAAGAAGATTTTCAAAGAATTCATGTATTTTCACTCTATAATCAATAGAGCCCCGCCCTAACACCAGAACCCCTGACCCTGGGGCCATAAAATTCACAATTTTGGTAGAGGCACGATTGCTCATCATAACTATGTACTTGGTTTGTTTATTTAATGCATAGGAGCAGAGAAGAAGATTTTCAAAGAATTCATGTATTTTCACTATATAATCAATAGAGCCCCGCCCTAACACCAGAACCCTGACCCTGGGGCCATAAAATTCACAATTTTGGTAGAGGTACTCTTGCTCATCATAACTATGTACTTAGTTAGTTTATTTAAAACCTAGGAGCAGAGATTTTTAAAGAAATAAAGCATTTTCACTATATACTTATTTAGCCCCGCCCTAGCTCAAGAACCTCTAATCCCAGGGCCATGAATTTTACAATTTTGGTAGAGGACTCATTTCTTATTACAATCATGCAAACAGTTTGACTTCTTGATGTCCAGGAGGAAAGACGAAGATTTTTAAATATTGCATTAATTTTAGTGGTTTTTGTCCCACCCCCAGGCCCCAGGGAGGCAGGGATCATGAAATTCACAATTTATGTTCCCCCTCACCCATAGATTCTTTGTGCTAAATTTGATTGAAATTGTTTCAGTGGTTGCAGAGAAGAAGCTGAAAATGTTCAAAACTTTACAACCGATTGACGACGAACGACGTACGACGACGGACGAAAATAGATAGCAATAGGTCATCTGAGTGACTCAGGTGACCTAAAAACGAACCATAAAAATATATTGGTAAGTATTTTAAGTATTGTACTATTGATAGCTTGTGAATTTGAATTTTAATTCAGTTGGCAAATATCTTATATCAACTCGAGAATGCCGCCTCCAGTTGGAGGCGGCGATTTCCCAGTTTTCGTAATGGCGCCGGTTCTGACTTTTTTCTGGCATGTTAAATATGAAAATCGGAAAAAAGCCAGGAAAACATAAGATTTTTTGGACTAATTTAAACCATGCAAACCGAAGCAGAGCAAACATGAATTAATTCAAAGTGATTCGATAAAAAAGTGATATCCTTCCTTATTTACAGAGTATAAATTCATAGAATCACTAAAAGCCCACTGTGAGTTGTGAAGGGTGTAACTAGCTAGGGATACCGCTATTTATTTAAGACATCAGTTTTTAAAGATGTTACATGGTATCAACATTGTAATTATATTAAACACTTGCACATTTCTCCTGAAAAAATCAACATTTAGTAAGTATAATCATTTTCATATTAACATCAAATTTTGGAAAAAAAATTTTTTTGTAGATGTCTTATGCTAATAAAAATTTGTTTCGGTAAATTTTTCAGGAAGAAATTCGATACATCTCGTACATTCAATTTTGTCAGTAATAATAAGATGTTTTAAATACCTATTAAGGAAGAGCAAATGAAATATATTAAAGAAATAAACAAGGTTATTCAGTGAATCTGGCGTTACGAATAGCAATTGTTCTGCTGGGTTATTCCATGATGCGCACTAGCGCCAGCAGAGCTATTACTTATATTTGCATTTTATGATGTTGTCAAGGGTAACAGAGGAAATCTTGGCTTACATAAGGACAAAACTGCCTGACTCCAGTAAAGAAAAACACACAGCTATAAAATCAGTAGAGCTGATTAATACACTTTTTAAAAAAGAAATCACAAGATGAATATAGAGATAACGAACAGTATTCAATATCAAAGTCCATAAAACAATACAAAACAGGAGCAGAGCAAACATGGACCTCCGAAACATCAGAGGTGGGATCAGGTGCCATAATTGACGACGGATTTCCCCTTTATTTCCCGATCACTACAAGGAGCACACTCCTTCATGGCACCAGATCCCACCCTGATGTTTCGGAGGTCCGTGTTTGCTCTGCTCTTGTTTTGTATTGTTTTTATGGACTTTGAGATGGAATACTGTTCGATATCTCCATATCCTTCTCTATATGAGTTATGAAAATTCTCGAAAAGGGAGCTAGTACAAGATACAATCAATCAAAATGCAAAAAAAAAAAAATCGTTCATCGCTGTAAGTTCACAAAAAAGAAACATAATTGGAAACTTATCAATCTGGAACCTAATATTCTTAATGATTCATATCTAAATCTTTTTTCTATCTGCTTCATACTTGGATATTTTACTTGAAAAAGACGTTAATGGTAATCTAACAACCAAGCTCTAAGATAAACATGATGACTTTAACTTTTCTATTGTCAACTTCACTTACTTATGAAAGCAATATACGTACCTTCATCACCTGCATACGGTGTTTATATATCTCAGTTGATTCGATACGAAAGAGCAAGTTCTACGTATGAACAGTCTAAAACGAGGAAAATTATTGACAAACAAGATGGAGAAACAAGAATATCAACAGTCTCGTTTAAAGGCATCATTTCTCGAGTTCTTTGGTCGATACGATGACCTTGTACGATGACCTTGTCAGCAAATACAATTTATCATTGAGTCAAATGCGGACTGACGTTTTTTCATGCTGATTGTTTGTCCTTTATTTATACACTGAATTAACGTCGGATTATTCCGTTATCTCAAGGTATTGACAGGGAGCAAACGGTGGGTGTGGCCGGTTGACATGGTATGCTCACTCCTCAATGGCACCTGATCCAACCTCTGATATTTTAGAGGTTCTTGTTTGCTCTGCTTCTTGTTTTGTTTTGTTTAACGGACTTTGATATTGCATACTGTTTGTTATCTCCAGATTCTTCATTACATAATAAACGCAAAACGTAACAATGAAAAAGTATGTTATTACATTTTGTGTAGATCTCAACGCAAAATCTTATAACGCAAAATGTAATAATCAAAAAATCGATTATTAAATTTTGCCTCGAGATGAACGCAAAATGTTATATGTAAAAATCAGAGTTTATTACATTTTGCTTTCATATTACATTTTGCCGTGTAACAAAGCAATGAGCCCATTCAAGGATCGTGACTGAAGATCAGAGATTCGGGGTTCAGATGGCCTAGGACTGCATTGTCAATGAGGAGCATCCCTCTTCTAAAATGGTTGAATTCATTGTCACTGGGTCAATGGTTTTGGAGTAAATATGTACTCTATTGATGCAGCTTGATGTCATAAACATACAGTAGTTCTTCTCCTCTGTTTGTAGATATTATAATTAAATTGTAATGAGCTGTTTTAAAATCAAATCAAAATTTTAATTGTTGGATGAATTTTTATTTAGGGATGACTCAGGCTCGGGAGTATAAAGTATTAATTTCCCCAACATCAGCCATGTTAAACAAGGGAGATAACCTTAAGGCCCTGTGTAACATTCCCACGCTGTCTACCCTGGACCTTATCAGTAAGCTCAAAGTCAGTTGGTACCACAATGGCCGCCAGCTGACCAGTCTCTGTGAATTCGAGGATCCCTCCATGTCAGACAAGTACGACTGCAGTGTGCTCGCCCCGCAGGCAAACAACATCAGCTTAGAGTTTACCATACTTGGTGAGTTTCAAAAATGCATAATAAAATACCTTATTCAGGCAGGGATGATAAAACTTAGATGAAATCAGATTTATTTCGAAGTCTTCCTTTCAAGAGGATGGCAATGTGAAAGAGTAGAAAGAGATCAAAAGTACGATCAAAGATTATTTTGGGAATTCAAAAAAAAATGCATGATTTGGAAATATTGAAGTCTTGATAAAGTTTTACCATTGAATAATGGGAATGAAGGTTAATTTCTGCTGAAGTCTTTTCGAATCATACAAAATGTTCAAAAAACACTGAAAAACTCATTATATTTCCATTTTTACTTGAAATAACAATCTTAAATATATCGGAACACCGTCTAATTTAGTAGATTTGAAATGCACGAGGCATTTCATGTTATTTTCCATTGCCCAGCCCCATGACGTCAGATTTTACTATAAAAAGAATAGTCCCATAAAACACGAATCAAATTTATTGATTATTTGGTTACTGTAGCCAAATATCAACATTTATAGAATAAACAACAAAGGAATTTTAAATTATGACCAATCTCGTTAACTTAAATTATATATGTGACCTAGATTTAGGTTGTCGGAAGCACGAAAAAGTGTATAAGCCCATGGACAGTTTTCCGCCGCCATATTGAATGCAATGTTACAGGTGATGAAACGGTAGTTGGTCAGCATGGTCAGGAAACAGATTTGTGTGAATGTTAAAATAACAGAGGAAGTTGAGTTGCTTAATAAGTCGGATGGTATTGACTGAGGGACGATGTCTGTATCAGATGATGAAGTGCAGATCGATCTATGTGCACGTGGCGATGCCGAATTCTCCACGTGGTTCAGATGGGCTGTTTACCATGTTTACGGAAGTGGTGTTCACGGTCTCGCGAGTCCTCGGTGGATTGCACGATTGCATAAGTTGTAGCCTTATGATATGTACATATAAATTAAGTATACAAAAGCTTTGCCATCACTTTTCCCTGATTGTTAGTTTACAAACGTGTTCGAACCATATGCTATAAATGTTCTAACTTTTTTTTTTAAATGGAACACTGTGCTTAAGATCTAAAAAAAAAAAAAAAACAATAACACGCTTAAAAGGAATTTGAGCTTCAAAAAACTTGTTTAACACTTGGTTAAATTTCATTGTTAAGGTCAGAATCAATCAAGGTTTCAATTTTATCTAAAAGCTAAGTTTAATTAATACCAATGTGAAAATAGAAAACTATGATGATTTAAGAAGAATAGGGTTTATCATAAACCATTTTTCTCTAGCTGAAACTTGGTTTGGAAATTAATGAATGATATTACTATTGGTGTTGAGTTAAACAATAAAATGCTTTCTTTGTTTGTTATTACTGGAATTAACGGAAGCAGCTGTTGCAGAAAAAATACATAACCCGCGTAAACGGGTTATGTAAATTTTTTCTGCAATAGCTGCGACCGTTAATTCCAGTAATAACAAACAAAGAAAGACATTTTATTGTTTATATTTATATCTGTTTAAATAATCATTTAAAGAAGGATTAAAAAGATTTATTATTGTATTAATGATGCGAACGTCTTTATACGTTTCTTTAATGGAACAGCCAATGATCAAGAAATCTGTACAGGCGACATGCCTAATGTAGTTCATGCGGTGATGAACGCAATGGGTTTTCTTAAGAAATAGAGGAGAAAATATTCAGTGGATGTAAATATATATATGTAATGTCAGATTTGTGTTCGATACTGAAAAATAAGAAAATATTAAAGGTGGAAATTGGGGGTAAACGTGTGCTCTCAATATGATGCAAAACTAGTATTCTACAAAGGAAGTGTATGCTACATATATATACAAAGAAGAGTATCACACTTAGTCATAATAAAGAAACAGGATGTGTATGTGAAATATAGATGTCTCCTATGGAGTTTATGGCGACGCTAAAAAAGTTCCTTAAATACAAATCAAAATCCAAAGACAAATTCAAAAGATTAAACCCCAAAAATGATTCATCTGTTAAATATGAAAGCCCAAGACCCAGACATTCAAAAGTAAAGGACAAAATTTAAAAAGTTTTTAAGTCGGTCAAATCCTAAGGTCAGGGCCAAAATTAATGGTACCCAGGGGAATGCCTTATGAACAGAAACACACGTGTCCCATATAAAAGAACTGGTATTAATTGTTCAAAAGTTGTAACAAGCGTAATGTTGTTTTTTTTACAGTAGGTCACACTCAAATGAAATTTCAAAGATAGGTATTTCAAAGGAATTCACCAGTGAAATATAAAGGCCCTTGTACTATTTGTTTTGTTATAGCCAAAGTTTTTTTTTTTTAAGAATAACAAACTCTGAAGCCAAGGTCAAAAGATCATTAACCATGGAAAGGTCTTGTCACAATAAATACACAGTTATGTGAAGTATAGAAGCCCTAGCCCCAACTGTTCAAAATTTTTGGCCAAAATAAAAGTTTGGTTGATTTTTGCATATGTTGGTCAACACAAGGTCAAAAGGTTAAATAATTTGGTACTCAACGAGAGGTCTTGTCACATAGAATACACTTGTGAAACATGAAAGTTAAGGCTCCGCCCAATCAATTATGGACAAGTTTCAAGTTTTTGCGGCAAACAGACAGGAAGGGCAAAAACTATATACCAGTACCCACAAATATTGGGGCGTAAACAATATTTCTATTTTAAGATTTTGCGTCAGGTATCAAAAACATATTTAAAGGCCATACATTAACAAGCTGTATAGAAAACAAGACGCCCCTGGGCCTTAACAGTCACCTGGGTATAATACCACAATGTAAAAATTTAATAGAATTCCCATTATTCACCATCAACAACCAGAATAAACATTACAATAGTGCTTAAGCACATGCACGAAGTCGTCATAATCTGTAATATTCTTAATTAGTTTTGGAAGAATACATAATGTATAAACTTAAGATAAAGTGTTTTTGCATTTTTTAGTTCTGAGCCAACGGCTCAAAGAGCTAATGCTATGGCCATTTGTGCGGTGTGACTCGTGCGTTAACGTTGTGCGTAAACTTTTAAGAATATGGGCCATAACTCACGAACCCCATGGCCAATCATTGTCAAATTTGTCACAGGGTATCCTTGGTCCAAGGGCTACCATTTAAACTAAACCTAGGAGTGGAACCCTAAAACAATGGGGAGATAATCAGGAAAATAAAAGCAAAAGTACTGGTTGTTAAAAAAAAATTTTTTTCCAGAACCACAGGTCAGATTTTCACGTAACTTATCATCTTCGCTAGCCAAGGGTTTTCGGTCCGCAACGCTCTTATGGGGAGCGTTGCGGACCGAAAACCCTTGGCTAGCGAAGATGTTTATGGGGAGCGTTGCGGACCGAAAACCCTTGGCTAGCGAAGATGGTAACTTATTTACAAGGGTCAGGATATGTTGAAGATGAAAAATTGTTCAAGGCATGACCCTGTGGCAAAGCATGTGGATTAAAGGTCACTTCAATGTTGACCAAAATTCACACTTAATAAAAACGTTGTTGTTTTGCTTACTAGTACTATAGAGACTAGGATCATAAAATCTCGTAAGTTGATGCGTTTTAGAACTTCATATCATGTTAACACAAAAGTAGTTCATGGTGACCTACTTTTTAAATTTTACGGGCTTTCGTCTTCAAATTGATTTGGAGGCATATTTTGGACACTATAAGGCCCATGATCATCAAACTTTGTCAGTTTATGCATCTTGGGTCCTCAAACAACGTCAACTTAAAAGTAGGTCACCGTGGCCTACATTTTGAATTGTATGGCTAATCTTTTCGAAAACATTTAACCACATTATTTCAGACACTTAGAGGTTTAGAGTCACCAAATCTTATAAGTTGATGCATCTTGGGGCCTTAAAACATATTAATGAAAAAGTATGTCACTGTAACCTACTTTTTGAATTTGCGGGCATTTTTTTCAAATTTTTCAAAAGGCATATTTTGAAAACTTGCAGACCTATGATAATCAAACTTTGTCAGTTGATGCATTTTGGGTCTTTGGAAAATGTCGGCCAAAAAGTAGGTCATGGTGACCTACTTTTGACATTTTGTGGCTATATGTAAGTATCTTAGGTACTTATTGGCTTAGAATCATCAAACTTTGACAGTTGAGGCAACTTTGGTTTTCGGAAAATGTCGACCAAAAAGTAGGTCACTGTGACCTAGTTTTGAATTTTATGGCTATATCTAAGTATCTCTGGTACTTATTGGCCTATATTGTTAAACTTTGTCAGTTGAGGCATCTTGGGTTTTCGGAGAATGTCGACCAAAAAGTAGGTCACAATGACGTACTTTTAATTATTTCAGGTACTTATTGGCTTAGAATCATCAAACGTTGTCAGTTGATGCATCTTGGGTTTTTGGAGAACCTCATCTGAAAAGTAGGTCATGATGACCTACTTGTGGCATTTTATGGCTTTTTTTAGCATAAATAAGGGGTACTTAATGGATTAGAATCGTCAAACTTTGTCAGTTGATGCATCTTAGGTTTTCTGAGAATGTTGACCATAAAGAAAGTCACAGCGACCTATTTTTTTTTAATATCCCAGGTACTTATTGGCTTAGAATCATCAATCTTTGTCAATTAATGCATTCTTGAGTCCTCAAAAAAATTCAAATCAAAAAGTAGGTCACCATGGTATTTTATAGCTGTACTGAAATATCTTCAGTTCTAACTGGCTACGAATTATCAAACTTTGTCAATTCATGCATCTTTAGATACTTAGAGTTAGAGGATTCAAATAGAAGTGATAGATTGTACATTTATCAGAAGAGCGATTCAAGGCCCTTCGGCCTCTTTTTTTTGTATTTATCTATTCAAAATTAGTTTTTTTTTTAAATGGCTTAACACCCTTAACATCTGTTTATTTTGTCATTTTATTTAGTCGTGGAACAGAAAATACTCAGTAGATAATTATATCAAAACAAAGATGTTCAGCAATTGATATAAAATCTAAAATAATAAGAATCCGGCAAAAGTGCTGACGATTCCTCTCACTATTCTGTTAGAGTCATCCTTGGTTCTTACGTAAACATGGTCGTTATTCTTTAGATGAACGATGACAGTATTAGAACCCATTTCATATCCATCATCACTATCGACAGTTAATTCACCAACCTGGTTCCCGTTCACTACGATGTCTGCTCTAGTCCATTGACCCGAATGTACCATTAAGGTAGTGGTGATTAGATAAACTCCCGCGCGAGGACAAGTAAATATGCCATCAAATGTATGATAGCCCCCTCCGTAGTTTGTCACTTCCGAATCGAATATTATCGTGGAATACGTTCCAAGAGTAACATCTCGCGAGAGTTTGGCGTAAAACGCAACATCGGATGAAAGTTGCCGCTTCTCCAACCCTAAAACAAAGAGTAAAGTGTACAGCTTGTATATTTTCATGAAATTCAAAGTAGTAACTTGGATAACTATCCATGTAGAATATTCATGTGGCATTGGGCTCTTCAGTGCCTGCTGCAAACTTGCACTCTGCTATGTCAGATTAATTGTCATTAATTTGTTTATTATAGTAAAAACACAATATTTTTTGTGAAAGATAAATGTCACTGGAAAATCTCCATTTCTATAGTATTAAACATGCAACAAATATTCGCGGCTCTCTCTCTCTCTCTCGCGCGCGCGACCGTCTATTTTTGTTTTTCATTTCGTGCCTTCAAGCCTGTATCGAAATATGGAGTTTATATTTTCTTATCATTGATACTGGTGAGTATAAGAAGCATTGCGCAATAGATAAATTGTAAGTTCGACATTTAATTCACAAGTATCGAAAATTTCCATTTTCGTAATGACGCCGGTTCTGACGTTTCCCAGGCACGTTTAATCGAAATCGCCAAAAATCTTAGAAAACGTAATACTTTTCGGACTAATCGGCATCGCGCAAACTCTGAGTTCATCAGGCATGAATTAATTATTTTTTTTTATTATTTTGGGTGGATTCAGCAATAATGAGCACTTAAAAACATATAATATGAACTTTAAATATTATCACTAGTATTTTATCATCTTAACCCAAACCTGGCCGTAGGGAAAAGAATCGATAATTACCCATTATTATTCCCATTTATATTTGTTTTCTCTGTGATGACTCTTTGAAAGTTGGTAGAGTTGATTTCTTGATGAATCAACCGAAATGTTAATTTCGCCAAACCATAGGTCAGAAGCTAAAGAGGCCTAACATGCATATAAATCTCGTGGGTCTATCTTTGTGTCTGATGCTAAGAAGGCCTTATACTTGTATGTATGTACGCGTAACTCTCAAGCGACTGTCCTTGTGTTCGACGTCATTGAAATTGACATGGGAGGCCTCATGTAATTTAAATCTATTTAGTCTAAATTAATTAAAATCTAAATTTACAATTTTATTTCACAATGAAATAGAAAATAGAAATATGAGCAATCACTGTCTAGTTAGTAGAGTATGCCAGGGCATCAACGATAGTTGGAAACGTGGGATAAATTACGCATAACAGGCTTCGTCCGTTATGCAAATTATCCCTCATTTTCAACTATCGTTGATGCCCCTGTATACTCTACTAAGTAAACAGTGATTCAATAATTCAGTCTGTATTTTCGGTAACTTTCGATGTGTGATTTGTCGCCCGCATGGCGCAGTGATTAGAGCGTTTGCTCTAGAGTCGCGAAGTAAGGAGTTGATCCTTACGTTGCGGGTTCGAAACCCACTGTGTAATATGGGGACCGGTCCTTCAGATGAGACCGTATAAAACGACGTCCCGTGTCGCAGTAGGTGTTGGCAAGAAAAAGATCCCTCACTGCTCAATGGCCCTAAGTGCCGATTATAGGACAAAATTTGTAGCTCTCCACCGGCAAGTAGTGGCGTCTCCATATGAGTGAATAAATCTGGAGAGGGACGTTGAACAGACAGAACATACAATCAATCTATAGATGTGTGGTTTTGATTTTTTATCTATTTCATTGATAAACTGATCATATAAAAATAAAACACATTTTCTTACCTTCTTTTACCTTTGACTGGTTTTCATGCAGAGTTATGGTTTTCTCTAAGTTAAGGATTTTCTGGTCTTTTATCTTAATTTCGTTTTCAAGGTCCAGGACGCGATTTTTCAAGGTTGACAATTCTTCTACTACGTGCTTGACAACATTTTTCAACTCTAGAACTTCGTCCAAACTATAGCAAGACCGCAAGCAGAGGAATATTATGACAGATATTATTCGTTTTAAAGTGAGACTACTCATAACGAACGTATTTTAGACCAAGATAAGTGGAGCTAGCAGATACACTTGAAAATATACATAAATTATATATGCATGTAAATGCTTGTCTGCTTGACAAATGAGATAAGAAAACTTCATATAGTAAACGTTGGGAATACTTCGTTCTTTTACAGATGTTTTTGCTGCTTCAAAATGGCTTATCTATTTTAACCTTGAGTATATAAATGTATAGAACCTGGTTCACCAACCTGGTTCCCGTTCACTACGATGTCTGCTCTAGTCCATTGACCCGAATGTACCATTAAGGTAGTGGTGATTAGATAAACTCCCGCGCGAGGACAAGTAAATATGCCATCAAATGTATGATAGCCCCCTCCGTAGTTTGTCACTTCCGAATCGAATATTATCGTGGAATACGTTCCAAGAGTAACATCTCGCGAGAGTTTGGCGTAAAACGCAACATCGGATGAAAGTTGCCGCTTCTCCAACCCTAAAACAAAGAGTAAAGTGTACAGCTTGTATATTTTCATGAAATTCAAAGTAGTAACTTGGATAACTATCCATGTAGAATATTCATGTGGCATTGGGCTCTTCAGTGCCTGCTGCAAACTTGCACTCTGCTATGTCAGATTAATTGTCATTAATTTGTTTATTATAGTAAAAACACAATATTTTTTGTGAAAGATAAATGTCACTGGAAAATCTCCATTTCTATAGTATTAAACATGCAACAAATATTCGCGGCTCTCTCTCTCTCTCTCGCGCGCGCGACCGTCTATTTTTGTTTTTCATTTCGTGCCTTCAAGCCTGTATCGAAATATGGAGTTTATATTTTCTTATCATTGATACTGGTGAGTATAAGAAGCATTGCGCAATAGATAAATTGTAAGTTCGACATTTAATTCACAAGTATCGAAAATTTCCATTTTCGTAATGACGCCGGTTCTGACGTTTCCCAGGCACGTTTAATCGAAATCGCCAAAAATCTTAGAAAACGTAATACTTTTCGGACTAATCGGCATCGCGCAAACTCTGAGTTCATCAGGCATGAATTAATTATTTTTTTTTATTATTTTGGGTGGATTCAGCAATAATGAGCACTTAAAAACATATAATATGAACTTTAAATATTATCACTAGTATTTTATCATCTTAACCCAAACCTGGCCGTAGGGAAAAGAATCGATAATTACCCATTATTATTCCCATTTATATTTGTTTTCTCTGTGATGACTCTTTGAAAGTTGGTAGAGTTGATTTCTTGATGAATCAACCGAAATGTTAATTTCGCCAAACCATAGGTCAGAAGCTAAAGAGGCCTAACATGCATATAAATCTCGTGGGTCTATCTTTGTGTCTGATGCTAAGAAGGCCTTATACTTGTATGTATGTACGCGTAACTCTCAAGCGACTGTCCTTGTGTTCGACGTCATTGAAATTGACATGGGAGGCCTCATGTAATTTAAATCTATTTAGTCTAAATTAATTAAAATCTAAATTTACAATTTTATTTCACAATGAAATAGAAAATAGAAATATGAGCAATCACTGTCTAGTTAGTAGAGTATGCCAGGGCATCAACGATAGTTGGAAACGTGGGATAAATTACGCATAACAGGCTTCGTCCGTTATGCAAATTATCCCTCATTTTCAACTATCGTTGATGCCCCTGTATACTCTACTAAGTAGACAGTGATTCAATAATTCAGTCTGTATTTTCGGTAACTTTCGATGTGTGATTTGTCGCCCGCATGGCGCAGTGATTAGAGCGTTTGCTCTAGAGTCGCGAAGTAAGGAGTTGATCCTTACGTTGCGGGTTCGAAACCCACTGTGTAATATGGGGACCGGTCCTTCAGATGAGACCGTATAAAACGACGTCCCGTGTCGCAGTAGGTGTTGGCAAGAAAAAGATCCCTCACTGCTCAATGGCCCTAAGTGCCGATTATAGGACAAAATTTGTAGCTCTCCACCGGCAAGTAGTGGCGTCTCCATATGAGTGAAAAAATCTGGAGAGGGACGTTGAACAGACAGAACATACAATCAATCTATAGATGTGTGGTTTTGATTTTTTATCTATTTCATTGATAAACTGATCATATAAAAATAAAACACATTTTCTTACCTTCTTTTACCTTTGACTGGTTTTCATGCAGAGTTATGGTTTTCTCTAAGTTAAGGATTTTCTGGTCTTTTATCTTAATTTCGTTTTCAAGGTCCAGGACGCGATTTTTCAAGGTTGACAATTCTTCTACTACGTGCTTGACAACATTTTTCAACTCTAGAACTTCGTCCAAACTATAGCAAGACCGCAAGCAGAGGAATATTATGACAGATATTATTCGTTTTAAAGTGAGACTACTCATAACGAACGTATTTTAGACCAAGATAAGTGGAGCTAGCAGATACACTTGAAAATATACATAAATTATATATGCATGTAAATGCTTGTCTGCTTGACAAATGAGATAAGAAAACTTCATATAGTAAACGTTGGGAATACTTCGTTCTTTTACAGATGTTTTTGCTGCTTCAAAATGGCTTATCTATTTTAACCTTGAGTATATAAATGTATAGAACCTGGTTCACCAACCTGGTTCCCGTTCACTACGATGTCTGGCTTCAAAATGGCTTATCTATTTAAACCTTGAGTATATAAATTTATGTATAGAACCTGAAAATGAAGCTAAGGTTTAATTAAATTATTTTGGAGCTGCTGTATAGATTTTTTTTTTAGAAATGTGTTTGTGATACACTAAAACCCTTGCATGGCAGCATATGGCGAAGACAAAATCCAAGGTCAAAGCCAAAAGTTCAAAATTGTTGGTATCCGGAGAAAGGTCTTATCACAGGGAATACATCTGTGAAATATGAAAACCCTGGTTCAAAAGGCCTGGCCAATGTTAAAGTTTAAAAAGTGGGTCAAATCTAAGGTCAAGGTCAAAAATATTTATACTCATTGACAGGAATTGTAATAATGAATACCCATGTGAAGTATAAAAACCCTTGCACCAACTGTTCAAAAATTGTGGCCATTGTTAAAACTTGGTTGTTGTTTCTTTTGTAGAAGCAAGTCGATCTAGTTCAAGATCAAAATGTCAGATTTGGTGGTACCCGAAGAAAGGTCTTGTCACAAGGAATGTACATGTGAAATTAGGGGGGAAACACCAGCAAAACTAGTACCTAGTCCTCTTTGTACCATCACAGTTGTGTTTAGATGTAAACATTGAACATGTAGTTATTTTGAAGATGAACAATCAAAGTCGTAGACCTCTAATACTATACTCACTATGGACAATTAGTTGAACAAATGGACTTTCATTTACTTAATTAGATAACATGTATCTGTTATAATTCAAACTCCAGCATAAGTGTATATCTGTAGAAGTGAATTCATAGACACATTATATATAAAAGTACATGTATACTGTTTTGTAATTCTAAAAAAGTAAAAGTACATGCGGTATAGGTGTCTATTCCCTTTTTATAAACACAAAACAGTAGAGCTGAGGTATCTTCAGACAATGTCCAGCAATGATATGTCATACTAGTCTCGGATCTGCAGACCTTCTAAATTTGCAAAGGATACACTATGAATATTGTTTCAATAATTTCCAGATTAAACAAGTTTCTGAACACGTTTTTATTACATTTTCCTGTGAAATGCCTTTTTGGTAATCGTGATGGCTTGAACTTTTCAATTGTCAACTTCCCTTATTTATGCCGTAATATATACGTACCCTTATCACCTGCATACTGGGTTTATATCTCTAATGCAGATACAAGAGCATGCTCTGCGTATGAACAATTTGTAGATCTGAAGCAAGGTAGGTTATTGACAAACAAGTTGATAAAACAAAAATATCCGCAGTCTTGCGATCGTTTAAAATCATTACGTAAGTTCTATGGTCGATATAATGACCTTGTCAGCATATACTATCTATCATTATGTCATATGATGACTGACGTTTTTCATACTAAATGTTAGACCATATTATTTTTTACTTTCTGTATTTTCGACGGATTTCCCCGTTATTTCCCGATCATGACAAGGAGCACATGGCGGATGTGACCGGTCGGCAGGAGATGCTCACTCCTCCATGGCACCAGATCCCACCTCTGATGTTTTATAGGTCGATGTTTGCTCTGTTCCTGATTTGTTTTAATTGATGGGATTTTTAGCTTCAATACTATTTGTTATCTTCATATATTTCATGCAATAAATCATGAGATATTATACAGAAATTAAGAAAATATTAGCCTCAAATCTGTATCCACTTTAACTACGAAAGCAAATGTTTTCCCAAATAAATACATAAACACATAAAATATTGGTCTTCATACCACGAAAAATTTGACCTATGAAAGTATGTTATTTTATAAAACTAGTCTTACTCATATAAATTAAATCATTTTTTTAGCTCACCTGAGCCGAAGGCTCAAGTGAGCTTTTCTGATCACATTTTGTCCGTCGTCCGTCCGTCCGTCCGTATGGCAGAGAGGAATTCATTATGTATGTGTCTTATTTCCTCATTTTTTGCATGGTCTTTATTATACCTTCCTCGAATTGTTGGTGCACATACTAAGTCTTGTAATTTTCTTGTGCAAAAATGCAAGGTTGGCGCCCAAGTGGTAGATTTGTCGCGGTCATCTTGGGGTAATAGTCTTAGAGTACAACCTGCATGTGGTTGCACCGATTTACACCAATAGTATAAACACATGCAGGAGCATGATTAGGATAGATTAGGATTACGATGAAGCAGTAAAGAAGAGCTGCAACTCCTGATTCTAATTATTTCCAACTGAAGAACCTAGCAAACGCCCAGTCTTAATGTATGATGCATCATATATCTGCATGTACAAGGCTTCAGCTCTTGAAACTTACAGCATGATTTTTAATCGGATAGGTTAGTCATAGATTTTTTAAAAGTGTTTTTGGTGTTGTTGTTTTTTTTCCACCAGTTAATGCTCAAACATTTAATTAAAAGTTCAGTCAGAATTTCACACAGAATTTTAAAAGTTTACAAGGAATTTTTTTTTCAAATTTAAAAAAGTTTTTAAAAATCAATTCCTTTAACAAGTTTCTGCTCTGAAGTTTGTTCAAACTTTTGCAGCATGATGATGAAGACCTCCAAAAAAGTTGACAGAGATATGTTGTTGTCACTTGAACATTAAAAATGTGTGCTGTCATGCAGTTACAAGTGTCACATCATTAAATTTTATGTCTCTAAAATTTACACAGCCCTTAATGAAAATACATTACAATCTGTCTGTTTTACATAATTGTACATCTATAAATGGATTTATTATGAATTTCTTTCTCTTAAACATTTTAAGGAAGTGATTTTCAAGTTCATGAACAATATATGTGCAATAGACAAAATTTCTTTTCTGTATACAATACCTCCATGGTGTACTTAGAAAAAAAAACAAACAAAAGAAAAACAAAACAAAACAAAAAAAGAACACGCACAAAACGAAACAACCCTTTAAAATTTTGCACCTTGTACATAAATAAATGTGTAAAATAAATTTCTTACAGCTATGAATGATAATTATAATGTTTGTAAATTGTTGTCTTGACAATAAGGAACTACATGTATTACATGCATATATACGAAATTGAAAATTCACACTGATTGATTACAAATTATGAAACCATGATCACATACTTTTAACCTTCAAATGACTCAGACTTAATGCACATACCTGAAACCTTTATCCATCTTAAGTAAACAGTTCTATCTTATTTACATCTGATAACATTCTTGTGTCGCAGTTTTCCCGACATTGGGGGTAAATTTTGAACATTTAACCTCCCACCTTCTGTGGTTGATGGATTTTGTCATTTACCAAAAAAACTGTCAAAATAAAAAGAAGATTGTTGACTAGTGCTTTATATGATGTCTTTTCTTTTCATCTTTATGTGTCTAATATTACGTTATATTAATCAATCAAACGTTGATGTACTCCTACTGTAAATCATCGCTGGAATTGTATAAATTTTATATCCTTATTCGATTGGTTGCCTTATATGGTGGTGTTTAACATGCACATCTGAGTAAATTTGCATTTGTTTGATTTGATTTAATGATTTGTTTCAGTGATTTTGTTTAGTGATGCACGTTGATTTTTTATTTTGTGTTGGGGGTGGCTATGGTTAGGTTTGTGTGTGAATCACTTTAAAAACATGTCATGCTTTTGGCATGCAAAAAACTCAGAATTTCTGAAAGATGACAGTAATAGTTTTGTTAATTTTTATGTAGACATGTATTAATTTTAACATATTTATTTCATTGAGTAAAATCGATCTATGTAAAGCTATAAGCTTCAGCAAAGTACTAGCTTTTCAAAGTGTCTAGACAAATATTTATTTCAGATAAGAAACATTTACCAACATCTAAAAGTCGATAAACAATTAATGTTTGTATCATATTCTGAATTTGGATCCGCCAAGTACATGTGTGTTATCTAAAATACATGGTGCCATGTCTTAATAAGGACACATCCTAGTAAAAGTTTATATTCTAATTATATATTCTTGCCAAAAGTTTTTTGTTTACAACAAATATGCATGTGTTTCAAATATTTGAGAGATGGTTACATGAGCATCATGCACACACGTGTGTATATCCACCTGGAGTGATTTGAAAGTGATTTGTTAAACTGAAGTGATTTGTTTGCAATTTGTTTGAAATGATTTGTTTGCAAATTCTTCGGAGTGATTTGGTTGCGATTTCAGAGTGATTTGCTTGCAATTTATTAAGAGTGATTTGTTAGCTCATTTGCATGGGAATTTGCATCACTTACAAATCATCTTCAAATCACTGATTCATTAGTGATTTCTTAAAGTGATTTGTTTGAGGATTTTTTTCACTTGGGTTGTTATCCATCATTTAATCTTTTCAGCAAGGTTAATCAATGTGCAGAGAAAACATTCAAACAAAAAAAATCACTTTCTGTGAAGAAATGCAGAAACAGATTCCATACATTACCAGCCAATTAATTTCTATTTTACACACAGCATACTTATTTCCTTTTTTTAAAATATGAAAATTTGAGTCAATATTGCTACCATAAGCAGATCAATTTATTCTGTGTCACTTAGGTTTTAAAAATCTAGTTTAAAAACACTTTAATGGGGGACCATGCTCTTGATTCTAGACCTTTATGAAGCCTTAAGTAATTTTAAATACAATTAATCTACTTTACCTATAGCTTATGTGTATATGACCTCGTTACATTATGCTTTATCAAATACAATTAAGCAATTCTAATACCTACCTGGCAGTCATCCTCAGGAATAATTTAGCCCAGTAATAAAAAAAAAATCAATACTTGTGGTCTCCTTGCATAAATGTCTATTTAATTGGAAAAAGAATACAAAGATGATTTTATAAACACATCCATTAATTGTGAATATATAAGATATTTTAACCCTCATCTGAAACACACAAGTTTGTATAAAACTTTGATGAAATGAATTGAGGCCTTATTTTGTTACCAGATTCCCATAATGTCCTATCCAAAAAACCATTTGACTTATCACATAAAACAGCTAGACATTGTACTAAATGGTGTTCAAATTTTACTCCTAATTTTGATATCTAAAGTCAGTTAATTGTATTTCAATTTACTGCCTGCCAGTGGTAAAATACACCCTCTGTTTTTTATTTATTACGTTTTATCTATTGTCGGTTTATTTGTGGGATTTTTATCATAGGTGTGAAGATAAAAATGTTTCTATTTATAGTTTGTTTCAGTTCTTCCCTCTACGAGGAGCATCCTTTTCACATCAACATTTTCCCCAAACAACACCAGCTCGTGTCTTGTACAAAACAAGCAGACTTCCATGTGAACTTTCTGAAAACAGTGCAGCAGCAAAGATCGGTCGACATACACACGTGAAAAAAATCTCTCCGCAACGAATTTCAGAAATGTCACTTCAAGGAGACTTGGGACACAATTGCAGCTTTTTGTTCATTAAAGCTCTGCATTATGCATAGTTCATCTAGGATGTTACAATTATATCTGTCAGTTGATCAAGTGCACACACTTGAATTCGAATGGAAACGCCCAATACGTGTGCTTTTGATAATTCAGAGAAGATACTCAATAGTTTGAAAGAAGTGCATGCAGAGCTAAGTGTGCATTACTAATATGATGCTTTACCTGCATTGGTCAATATTTTAATGAGCAACGAAGAATTCTCTCCTCGTTCAACCACGGCCAGATGGGAGAGGAGCGTACATTTTGGCCGTGGTTTGCGACGATGCCTTTGTACAGGCAGACAAATAGACAAGTAATCTATAATAACTTTTTCTCATTGTGTAATTAATAAATTACTAAAATATTTGAAATTGAATTATTTTAAATTTTATGTAAGTTATCTGTGAAAAGTAATTACTCAGTTTTAGCCTAGCTTTAGGAAAGTTGCATGTGTGAATTTAAGGTTTACTTAGAAAATCTGTCTTTAGTTCACAGTTATGGTTCCTTAATCTGTGTTACCTGTGATGTTTTAGTTTATTTTCTGCTATGGTCCATTTTCTGACCGTAAAAGTCCCACAAGTCTAACTCTTTATATTACTACTTTTACAATCTGGTCTTCAGTATTACTATTTTAATATATGACTGTTCATTTTCATGCATGCCTGCTGAGCATGTGGAATTTAATAATCTCCTATCAACTCTTTGGAATGTGACTGGCAGATTCCACCACTTCTGACACGGTCTAATGAATCCGACCTCATTGAGATGCGTGCAGTGCCTATTAAGTCGTGAGAACTTTTACAAGTACGTTATAGCTGTTCCACTTTAAAAAATTGAAATCCAGACAATTTTTTTTTTAGAATTGCAGCAGTCAAATTTTTCCATGAACATACAGTGGCACAGTTGTGATTTTGTATTTTGCCCCTCATTTGGCCCCCTGATCAGATGTAGGTCTGACATACATGAAAATGTACATACAAAAACAAGCCTGGTCAAGGGATGTTTACATGAAATCTGACAAGCATTCTGTCTGAAGTAAGTCCTAGTGCACCCCTAGGTCATCTGAGGTGAACAATAGTGATATGATATTGATTACAATACATGAGGGCTTGTGTGTGTTTTGTCGGCATGTTTTAATTGTTTAACCTATTGATTATGTAGCGTGGGGGATGTTTAAAAAAAAAAATGGGTCAATTATTAAATCCCCCTGACCTTGTTCTTCATTCAGTTGAGACATGATTCTATTTTTATTTTATTTAAATAAAAGGAACAAATTATATCTGTCAAAGTGATAAAAGTACATGATTTAAGTTTCAGACAACATTCAAATTGCTTTTTTGAATTGTTCATTTTCAAAGCATATGAACAACATGAAAAATGGCATTTTTCTTAAGCGTATGTTACAGTTAATAAAAGGCCATATGAATTTGCTTGCTAATTAATTAAATAAATCATGTTAATGTAGAAGTCTCTTGCAATTACGAGTAGAGTTGCTACATTCTAAACTCATTTAGTTAGAATTGATTATGTTTTACAAAGGCCTTTTCATTAATTAAAACTGCATGACTGTGTTTAATCAGGAGATGTTGGAAACCAAAAATGATATTGACAAGATAATTAGTTTCATACGAAAAGGATTAGCAGCTAGATTATCGTAGAACAATCTTGTAGGCAAAATGAAAATGTAAATGTCAAGTGTATTTCTTGCCAGGGCTTTTATGAAGTTGAAAAAAAAGTTATGTTTTAATTAATAAGGTACGTAATTAAAATGCAAATGTCAAGTGCATGCATTACCAGGTTTTTCATTAAGTTGATAAATATTTAAAAGAATATTTGTTTTTTAATTAATTAGGTACCATATATTATGGTGCAGGGAAGGGTCGGTAGTCCACTTAGATTAAGAATTATTATTTTCTACTTGTACCAGATTATACTGCAAGTGCTCTAGCTGTGAGAAGAGAAATTTCTGCATTGTACATAGCTTAGATGTGCATTTATAAGAATACATGTTATATTAAGGCACATTTACTTGTTTAATTTGAGTCTGTCTGCATATTATATGTCTGGTATTTACTTGTGTATTACATTGGGGAGTGACAAGAAATTACCACAGAGTTCTTAGTAATCATGTTTGTTACTCAATGTGGGATAGTTTATTTTGAAAGTACATGTTGTTTGTTGTTTGACAATACACCTTTTGTGGGGCAAATGACATGTTGTCTTCATACATTTTTTGCATGATGTGGATGGTTGACACTTTTTTTTGTTTTTCAAGAAGTCTGTTGAAATCTGAAGGTTAACAATGTTTGTCTGGTGTGATTATAATGATGTAGTAAGCTTGTTAGATGGATAAAAATGAACAAGATGAAGAAAAGACCCTACCCCATTTCATCTATCTGAGAGAGGGGGGGGGGGGGGGGG